>BOPP01000019.1:12571196-12591330 GCA_017312745.1 Gryllus bimaculatus
TAACGCTACCTTAATGTTTTAAAAACCACCTGTTTCCTCTGGAGGCGACCGGGCCGTCGTGGTAACGGCGGCGGTGGCTTCGGCAAGCTTCGGTTCGCCCCGAAGTCCGCCAGGAATTCGTTCCCCGTCACGACCAACTAATCGGGCCCAACGTAACGGCCGATGAATTCGCCGGGGTCCACCCAGCCGGCGTGATTACGTTCACGGGTAACTGGAACGCACGACGCGTGATTGATGTCCGTCGGCTGTTCTAGTCTTTTCAAGCAACCTTTTTTAACTTCGCGCGGAATGTCCTACAGTATTGCCCACTGTTATATTATACCATGGCGGGAATATGACTCGAGTCCACCGGCCACACGATTTCCTGTCTTATTTGGTTTTATCAGTTCTGGTGCGCAATTCTACTTCCCACTAATCATGTGATTGTTAATCCTTATCAAACCTGGTTTCACACTCAGCGGCCACACCAGTCCGAACTGCACCTTAACAACGACAATAAATCTCTTGGACGCAGCACTGCCCGTCCGTGCTTCACTCGAGGCCTCTCCGCGCACCACTAACCGTCGCTCGCCTCGCCGTTTCCCCCCCGATTTGACCGTTGGTGGCGGCGGCGGCGGCGGCGTTACTGCGCTGATAACTCCAGTACTTTTTTTAATTTATAATTGGTGATCATTGTAATGTTCTAATTACAGAAACGTTCTTCGTTTCATTATATATAATATATATATATATATTGTGCGTCTTGGGATGGTGTAACCCTAGCACCACCGTCTCATGTGTGAACACTACGGAAGCACGAGCGAAACAGACGCGTAAGGCCAGAGGTACTTAAACGCGCCGCCTGGTATCCGTTGCCGTCTAAACGAATGCGAAATAGCGAGCTATGTTTTCTTTGTGAAGGGTTGAAAGAGGGAAGCAAACCCCCCCATCACGGAAAATTTCCCCAGGCGCCACACCATTAAATACGACGCAAACACCGGCAAGCGCGAAGCTCTTTTTCTTGCCCACGCCGTCGAGTAAGCCAGCTGCTCTTTGCATAACGTTCGAACGAAGTCAACCATTTTCGTTAACATTAGATATTGTTTGCCGTTGCACAGACAACTCAGGTAGGAGTATTCGGCGTTCGAACAGACGTTTCTAGTTAGTCGTCCGCGAGATAGCTGCAGATTAAAGTAGTGTTTCTTCAATTAACAACACGACGGAAGTAAAAATTACCGTTTGTGAGGGAAAACATGTAAAAGTCTAGCTGTCAAAGTAAAGTAGCAAACGAGCGAGGAACTGCACGAGTATTTCGGTAATGCAAGGGACATTTTCGCACCGTGGGCGTAGTCAGAGATCGCCGGTAGCAGACGAGGAAGAAGAAGAGGCCGAGGACTTGGGCGCACGAGAGAAGAAAGACTGATCGACAACGACAGAAGAAACGGAAGAGGAACGCAAAGAAGGACAAACGGCAGACGGCAGACGGCGAATCCCGTCTCTCTTACAACGCAGAGCGTTTGGGACCGAGCGGCGTCACCGCGCGACCAGCACGAGCATCACGGCGCAAATTTAGGAAGTCCACGAGGTAACAGTTTAGGATCCGCAGAAAATAGATCAAAGTTCACGTCGGCACGGAAAACTAGTATAGGAAAAAGTGTTAAGAATTTGAGGACACGGGTGGTAACAATTACAGTATTGTAGTAAGAGGACGCTTTTGATGCGCTATTGCCTGCCTAAAACTTCTCTTAGACCATTTATTATGTTCGCTAGTTTTCAGGACACAGTTTATATTGTAAATTAGGGTAGTGCATTTTGTACACAATTTTGTTCTTTACAAGTAATATCTTGAACGCGAGAGATTGCTAAATTGAATTTTTGATTTCACGTGCAATGTTAATTTAGATTAGCACAAATTTAGATATAATTAATTTTCCAAGGGAATTCCCTGTGTAGTTTAGGGGTTAATTATGTCAGAGTATCAATTTTGAAGTAAATTATGTGTCATTCACATGAGTCCTGTGTTGTAAAGGTTTTATTTGTGTTTTGATATTTCTTTGTAAAAGTGCGATTCTATATTCTTGTTTTTTGTCATTAACTTATGCCACTAAACAAGTTTATGGTAAATTATACGCTCGTTGTGTGCAATCTGTGTGGTTTTATTGTGTCGTCAAGGATTCAAACCTTTCTCGCACCCTGAAGATCCTGCTCCCTAGATTTTTAAAGCTCGCTTCACGTGTGTGTGTGTGTGTGTGTGTGTGTGTTGGTGCTGTTGGGGGGCTCACATTAAGTACCTCATTCTGGACACTTAAAAAACGATAAATTGTCAAGAATCTTTTGTGTAGTATGAATGTGTTCTTGGCTTGTTCATCTAATTGAAGAGAAGCCGCTGGGTAATTTTTTAAACAAAAATGACTTATCCTGAATATAAAACTATATGAATAAATATCTCACATATTTACGTTATTTGGCTACTTCTCATCTTTTTTCCAGATACTTGTTAACACACAATGTTCTGATATTGTAATTATTTAAATTATTTTCTTTGGGAATAAGATAGCATGAATTGATTTTTTGTAAATGTTACATTTTGTGTTCCATAAGCAATAAAATTACGAGATAAAATATTACCGCTGTCACTCATCCCTTGTACTTTTTCTGAATGTTTTGAGAATTTACTAATAATTTTTATTATTTTTCACGTTTTATGGGAGTCACATCGGAAAAATCATTTTTACTTAATAAAGCATTTTGATTTGAATTGCAACCACGAAAACAAACGTGAGAAGATAGCACCGTACTAACATCAAACTCTATAGCTGTTGAAGAGAGATCTTAGTTATGTTTTTAACGTTTTAACGCCATTGTAATTATAGTTAAAAATGCGCTGTAGTAGGGACCTGAAAGACTAAAGGGAAATAAATACACATTTGATATATTGAACTGAGGGAAGTCGACGGATATTCTCGTTGAATCTACTAGCCTTTGAATTAAAGAGTTCAATTAAAACTAAGAATATTGATCTAAGTACGTCGTAATGCAATTGCTGGCGCAGCGGCCGGAGAAGATGTCAAGCGAACCCTTGAATGCTCCCTTGTGGGCGCTGGGGGCGTTGGTGTTTGCCCCGCCTGTACTCCCCACAAACCACTGCGCTGTCCGGGGCAGCGGAGCGGGGCCTTGTTGCGCATGTGCGTCGCGTCGGTCGCGTTTACGGGCGCACTCCTGCGGCGAGCGGCCGAACGAATGTTGTTATGGAAATGGAATATTGGCTGCAATTCAGGTCCGACCCACAAGGGCGCGCCGGCGCTGGGCGCACAAAGCCGCGCCTCCGCCACGCCTCCGGTGACCCCGTCTTGGTTCGCCGCCCCTGCCGACCCCGTTGCTTCGGCCGCCCTCTCGCCGCCCGCTTGCTGTCCTCTCGCCACCCTCTCGTTGCCCTCTCTCCGCACTCTTTCCCCCTCTCGGCGCCCTCTCGCCACCCTCCTGCCGCCTTCTCATGGCCTTCTCGCCACCTTCACCGCCCCCTCGCCACCTTCTCGCCGCTCTCTCGCTCACTCTCGCCGCACTCTCTCCGCACTCTCTCCGCACTCTCTCCGCACTCTCCGCACTCTCTCCGCACTCTCTCCGCACTCTCTCTGCACTCTCTCCGCACTCTCTCAAGCACTCTCTCAAGCACTCTCTCTGTACTCTCTCCGCACTCTATCTGCACTCTATCTGCACTCTATCTGCACTCTCGCTGCACTCTCAATGTCCTACATCTTTTTCGTAGCTCTCGCCACTCTCCTCACCCTCGTAACACTCGTCACTTTCGTCGTCTTTGCTGCCACCCCTGTGCGGTCCATCTTCAATTCCGCCGACACACATGGCACGTCCGCCACCTCCCTGCCGCTGCACTACTCACCCATCTCTAAGCTATCCGCGCTTGCATTGCAACCGCCCTCCATTCCCATTGCTCCCCACCCACGCCCATCCAGACCTTCAATCATTTTTGCCTCCTCGCTCTCACAGTCGCCATAGTCCTTTCCATACAACGGCATACCCAAAAATTCCCCTCCTTCTCCATCCACTTCATTCTTCTTGTTCTCCCTTCTCCTTCCTTCGCCACTATTACTTTTGATACAAAGTACTGCTCCTGGCCAATTTTCAACAAATAAAAAATAAAACAATTAACAGAAAAATATATAACAAATACTATTTTCTTTCCCGCTCCACTGCTTCTGCCATTTTCGGTACATCCCGTTGTCACGA
The DNA here is from genome assembly GCA_017312745.1 of Gryllus bimaculatus. Lineage (NCBI taxonomy): Eukaryota > Metazoa > Arthropoda > Insecta > Orthoptera > Gryllidae > Gryllus > Gryllus bimaculatus. The sequence goes on from BOPP01000019.1 coordinate 12,575,421, forward strand.
CCCCTCCGCCCCCGCCGCCTCTGCTGCGCAGTAGCCGCGCCGCCGGGGCCTCGCGTTTGAGCCCCTGCTGAGCCCTCCGCTCTGCTCTGAGACCTGCCCCTGAGCTGCGGCGCTCGCTTTGCCAGGCTGAATCTACTTAGTACTTGAATGTTGACGTGTGCTCGTCGCTATTGTCTCTCTCGCTTTTCACTTTCCCCTTCTCTCTATCCTCTTATCTCTACTTCCCATATCTTCCTCCATTCTTCTTCCTCTGCTTCCCTTCCTCCCTCTCCATTTTTATTTCTCAAATTCTCTCCTTCCAATTCTCTTCCTCCAATTCTGTCCCTCTCTTTATCTCTCTACCTTTCTCTCCCTCTCTTTTTCAACCTCCTTTTCGCTCTATCTTCCTTTCTCTCTTTTTCTCTCTCTACCATTCTATCTCTACCCGTTCTCTCTCCTTCTCTCTCCTCCTCTCTATCCCGACGCTGTTTCCTCCTTTCTCTCTCCTCTTATCTATCTACTTCTGTCTTAACAAAATAAGATAATTACGCAAAGCAGGAAAAAAGAAACAGCGAATGCAACACATTTCTAAATGAAGATTGGCTTCAAAATATTGCAGTGAACCTTCTCACAAATTCAATAGCCAAATCTGTGGTGACTCCTATCGTGTGCGAGGGATATCATGTTTGGGTGTCGTGAGCCCGAAATGGGGTTTGGGAGACCGGCCGCGGAAATTAATGCAGCGTCCAGATTTCAATGGCTTACCGCTTTTGGAGCTTATCTCAGCTATAGAAGCTCATAACCTTGTATCGACGGAGCAACTCCGTGTTAGAGGTAGATTATGCACTGCTTCAAATGATAAGATCATTAACAGTTTGGTGAAACATGCCACCAAGTGGCTAGAACAGAGATTATTGAAAATGAAGGTTTCACACACACACGTAACACACCTACAGGCACTTAACGTTATTTTACTCAGTTATTACTTTCACTAGTGCTTGCCGCTATTGAAATTTTCTGAATTTTTTTATTCTGATTGCTGTAAACTGTAAGACCTGTAACAGTATTTAATACGATGGAAATCTTTCTTTATGGTTTGTTATCAAATTGTCTTGTCATAGAACAAAGAAGGTTTTATCTCGTCCCCTGCGCTAAGTTTTCTAGTCAAGGTCGCGATGAAGCGGACGGGTCGACGGCAGCGGCAAAGGATAAGGCAGGAACCGGTCGTCTTCTTTTCCGCGTCGCACATCACTGCAGACCATTCGGCAGAACGCGCGCCTTGCAGTACCAGGGACTTCTTTTATCAGTGCAAAATCCGACGCCGACTGGATGGTCGAGGTGCCTAGAACGTGATCCGACTCAGCGCCTCAGTCGGAAGGGTCACGGGTTCAAGACCCGCCGTGAGCATTGTTGTTCGTCCCTTTTCTTTCGTGTATCGCCGAAGACCATATGGCTCAGCTGACCACAGACCGAGGATTCCGCCTGTGTGTCTAGTGTTAAAGGTTAATATGTGCTCCCACGAGGTACATACTGGTACCGGGTGTGGATAGCCGAAATTGGCGTCTTCTGAAACTGGAAAAGCCCCCGGAAGAAAAATAAAGTGCGATATAGAACAGTCTTCCCAGTCAGCGACTTGGAGTTGCTGGTACCTCTAGTCTTCAAGGCAGCACCTTCAAGACAAGAGCACGCAGAACACAGTAGCGTAAACTCTGTTCGTGGCACGTTATACGTTTTCAAATAAATATATTGATGTTGAGTTCATTTGTACGTTTGTAGTTCTGTTAGTGGTATGAAAAATGTTTTCTAGATGCTCAACCACACACAGCAAAACTGAGTATGAGCGTTCGTAATCTCTCTATCCAGTTCCATGTGTCCGGAATATTTTCCGCATCTGTCTTCTCGGTCTCTCGTATTTCACCCCAAGTGTCATTTCCCTTTCTTTTCTCCACTTTCAGTAAAATTAGTTGACCCATGACCCATTTTCGGTTAAATGAGTCTGGCTCTCATTCGTTAATTTAGTTTTAGTGCAAAATCTTACATCCTACTCGTTCTCTGATAGCTTAGATAACTCTAAGAATGTTTTAGAACATCTTCCAGGCACATTTGTGCGCTATGTCATGCGATTTTTTGAAACATTTACACTCTTTGTGTATCGGTGTGGAACTTTCCCATGTTGACACGCAATACCGAAAGGAGTGGATTCGAACACTCTCAAAAGCACACATTTTCTCCAGGGAATTTAAACGGTACGCACTGGGGCGCAGATAATAAGCTGGCGCCTACCTGCTGGTTGCCTGGCCGTGTCAGTACCGGTCGTGTTCTGGCATTGACACAATTCATTGCAAAATGAATGTATAATGTAAAATAAAAGATAAAATAAAAATGTAAAGTTTGAAAACTAGAGTAGAAGGAAATTTGATTTGTTCAATAAAATAGGTGAACAAATCATAGGTATATTATTTTAGTACTTTTCGTGCTATAGAATTTACTAATTATTAAGCTAAAAATATTTATAAAGATTTCTCCTCAGGTTAAAAAGAATTCTTTGGACTATATTACTGTCGTATTTTCATTATAAATTTGAGTGACAGATTAAGTGCTTATTGACAGAATATCTCTCCGTTGTTTTTATATTTTAATTTTGAATTTTATTACATTACACCTTCTTCTTTCCTTACTTTTAGTTTTGGTTTTTTCATTCCAGATTCTTAGCGTCCAAACATCATTCCACCACTGCATGTTACATTTCAGTAACTGATTATTTCTCTGTCAAATGCTTTATGAGTATTTGCTCGTGACAACGTTTTGCTTTGATTTATTCCTTTGGGTTCATGTTCTGGTACTTTAGTGAAAATGTATTTACTGAGTTGCAATATTTATTCAGATATTGCATTTTACACTCAGATTGTTTACACTTTCGATAGTATCTACCAAGATTGAGTCTAGTTTTTGTCGCGTGCTCTTTAAACGCTTTACGTGTTTTTAGCACGTTTGATTACTTTGGGTTGTTACTTTGTGCGTCACGTGTTGTTTGGCCAGTTTTCGTTTTTGGTTAGCACATTTGCACTCTTTTTCTTTTATCGCGAATGCATTTATTTGCTAAATGCAATTCTATCCTACATCCCTGCAATGCTTTATTTTTATGTAAGAATACAATTTTTGTAATATTATGAACCACGTAGTTTACCACGTAGGTACTGAACAGTATTGTTAGGGTATCAATCTTTTGTTTTCAGATTATTCATTAATGACTCCCTCGTACTTTCAATTACTTTTCAATTCTATTTTTAACTAAGATTTCCACGCATGTGTGTGTGATACAAATATGAATATGTCACTCAAATCACTTTCCAACATTCATGTTACTTTGTTTCTCGTTTAGCTATGTTTTAGGAAAACGTATTTCGTTCAGTAATGCTTCCTGTTTCGTTGTTAAAATTCGGTTACGTCATTTCAAGATCTATAGGTTCAGATGGTATTTTCAGAAAAAAAAATTTTTGACTTTGCCTCGTGTCCTCATACCTTGGCCTTCATTATCTGATATCCATCAATAATATTAATTTAACTTTAGTCGTATCTAGTGGGTTTAACCTTCGTTAATCTGGAGGCTACGTTGCAAATTTTCAAGTATTGTGATATGTATTTTTCTGCGGTATCTAAAGTTTTCATTTTGCAAATAGTAAATAGTAAAGATCACTTTGTAAAATATAATTTCGAACATAATTATGATTTTGCATAATAATAGATAAAAATGTGTAACTTAATAACAAGTAGTCATATTTCTCGGCTGGCTGTTTTTCTTTTAAAACATTTTGAAAAAATTGCAAAAGTTTGATAAATTCAGTTTGACTTATACTATAAATTCTAGGCTATCCGGGAGACGCCGCGTCGTTGGCTCGTTGGCGTCTTTGAGTCGCTCGGACACAGAGTCGTGTGGGTAAATTACTACGGAAGAACAACATCCGTACGGTGTTTACGGCGCCCGACAAAGCCTGCACAACGCCCTTGGTACGCATTAAAGATGCGTTAACCCTTCTCTCCAGTCGGGCAGGATGTTTATGCAGTTCCCTGCATGCTGCGGCAGGACCATAATATTGGCGAGACCGGGCGTCTGTGTCCGAGCGACTCAAATAACACATCACCTCACTACAACAAGAACAAAACAAACGTTCTGCTATTGCGCACCCTCGAGGTTACGGGACATGCCATTACTTCGACAAGCATCGGCGTCTTGCACAAGGAAAAAACCGATACTGGCCGAGACGCATAAAAGAGCAGTTAGAAATACACAGACGGTCCGCAAAACATCAAACGCGGAGGCAGGCCTCCGCTCTTAACGGACGCCTTGGAAATTCCCGCTCGCTCCATCTTATTCGGGCCGGCAGGGGACTGGTTCAACCACCGTCCGACACGGACGTCTGGCGCAACGGTCCAGGTTGGCCAGACCGCCGGCCAAATCAGGGGCAAGATCTGCTCCGCCAATCACAGGCAACTGCCCCTCCCGAGGAGTCCAGGCAACGATCACCGGGCGCGTAGCGCCGCAGTGTCACTGCCCTGAGGAAGCCTGCGACATTTCAGGCAAAACATCGGCACCCCAGCCAACGACGCGGCGTCTCCCGGATAGCCTAGAATTCATGGATTCGAGCCGCGGAAGCTTACGTGTACATTTGACTTAAACTAGTATGAGACATATTTATATTATATCGTGAATATATGTTTAATGCATATTAAAAATTAAATATTAATACATAAACTCAGACAAATGTGATTGCGTATAGAATTATATCAGACAATGTAAGAAAAGTTTTAGAAGTATTTCTGAAAACTTAGTTCTAGTTGAAATTCCCCAATCCCGTTAACAAGAATTAACTCAAGGTCTTTGGATTCTCAGAATCCATTGCGTAACTATGAGAGTACCTATTTCCATTGTAAAGGACTGCTATTCCTTCCCAAACAAAGAGAAATATTTTTCGGCATTTTTCCAGAAAACTGGAATGTTCTCCCCACTGTATATTCAACAACCACTCTATTGTTCTTTCCCAGTAGGTCGTGATATACGATGCCCCCACAGATAGCCGGGCGAAAAATTCAGAGGCGCGCGTTCGCGTGACGTTAAAAATTAGAACGCGGTGCAGGGAAGATTTTTACGTTCCGCGCTCGTAGGTTATCTTGTCGAACGCTTCAAACGGAGGTGCAAATAAAATGTATTCCCTTTTATTTTTCCGCTGGCCAGCGGGTCGCGAGAGGGCGCGTTCGCGACCGCGTGCCGTTGGCTCCGCTCCAATTTAAAAAAGAGCGCGCAGCCGATCGTATTTCCATTCGCGCGCCCTCGTCAGAGAGCAGGGGACGACATCGCTCTCTTCGGGCAAGGGGCGTGGAGCTCTAGGGAGAGTTTAAACATCCCTGTTGAAACTAGCCGAATTGGGTAGCGATGCATTGATCGATTATTTCTACTTGCCCAGCGCGACAAAAGCTCTGATCATTATTCCCGTGTAAGTGTAATGCATGTTACATTGAATGTAGTTGGTTTTGAGTAAGTATAGTACATGTTACATGAGGTGGTGGTGTTAGTCTCCCACTAGGACATCAGATCCGGTGCCAACCTGCACGTCAGCGTGCGGACGTTTTCTCCTTCCAGATATCTCCCCCAGAGATTCGCTGTCCCACACGGCTCACTTTCAAAGCTCATGACTGTCCTTCCGGCATGTGTAGTAGTGTAGGGCGTAAGTGTGTGTTGGAGTAGGGAGAGGAACGGGATAATGATGGGGACGGAAATATCACGCAAAATCTGTGGCGCGTTGCTGAGGTACTAATCCGGCATAGGCCGAGACTCGATCGGAGCAATGACGGGAAAAAATTATCGCTTAGAGCATCCACTCGATAGTATTCTTCTTCAATCATCGACTGAGTTCGACCCAGTTATGTAGCTAGTGTCGAAAAGCCGCCACCGTCGGGCCTGGAGTTCTAGAACCTTCAGGTCAGGCACTGCAGTGCAGTGGCAGTGGCACTGCAGTGGCAACTGGTGTCTGCAGTGGCCCTGAGATATCTCTGCTGATTTTTTGTTTTTTGATCAAGGGACGACCATTGTAGCCGAGATTGGTAGGTAAGTGTGCCTTACTAGTGTCGGATTGAATGGTCGCGTATTCGCGTCTCGACAGGTATATGGCTGTAAGATGTGACATGGAGTTTCTTAACTATCAATGCACCATGTATCACCTTTCCACCATATTTTTTTCATCTCGGCTGGTCTGGTTGGTGTGGAACTTCGAACACTTGCGCCTATTTATGCGTTACATCGTAGCTGTGGGATATAATATCGCTTTAAGTATGGATGTTGTGTTGTGGCATAGTGGAATAGACCCAATTATCAGCCATCTCTCCATACCCATTTACTACCCTTCCTCCTCCCGTATCTTTGCCCGGCATGGCCCTAAGAGGTGCATCGGCAGTAGCTTCTATTAGAATCTACCATCGAATCTAACACTATTAGAATCGTCCGTTCCGCTACATCACTACTCTCTTTGCATTCTTATAATTCTATCATATCATTTCAGGATAGAACCTTCCACCTTCTAGTATAGGCTTGTAAGCCCTAGCCTGTTAATATAGAGATTACTAGAAGATGGAAGGTTCCATTCCGAAATGATATGATAGAATTACAAGAATGAAAAGAGATAAGTGATGTAGTGGAATGGACGGGAGATGTCGAGAGTGTCAAAAAGGTAAGCAGACCATACGATGAAAAAAGTACATTTAATTTTTTTATGTTGGTGTCTGTAGTGATCAAATCTCAGCCTCAGAATGGTATGGCTCAATCAATTATTTTAAACGAAAATGATACTTTGACGTCTTCAAACTCTGTTCTCTATCGTGCATCATACTAACACAGTTTTGAAATTTCACTTGTAGAATACCATGAATTAAAAGAATGGCATAGTACCATTGCCATTTTTATAAATATTTATTAGACACCTCAAAACTTTTGAAACGATCCCTTACAAAATTAATCAACGTCATGTAGAACCTTATTCAGAGGGTATCGAGTGTAAACACGTTTATTACAATTAAGAAAAATGCTAAGGTAGATAATTGATTGATTTTCGAGGACAGATTACCCAACATGCGAGTGGAATAATTTCCTCTATGTACAAATAATTTATAATGAACGTTGTTTAAACAAATTATCGCTTGTTAATGAATTTAATTGTGTGAGTGCACACACTGGTAACACGAATGAATATTCTCTCAGCGACGATGAGTACCATATTTGGTTGCCGAGCGTAAGTAAAGGAATTTTACGTATTTGTATTTACCTTCCCTTTTCCTGGGTGGACAATCACTCTGATGGTTTATACCCCCTACAATATTATCATGATACAGATTATAAGAAGTGAACGGTGATGAGAGATTGGCGAGAGATAATGAGCAAGGAAATGATTGTTCTGAAGTACATAGTGTTTCGAGAAGCTAATTACATCGCCACAACATCCTAGCTCGCGCATCCATCCTATCCCTTTTAGGAACTTAACGTCGTCGTGTACTTGCACGCTAGCCATTAGGAAGCGTTGATATCCGGATAGCCAACATCAGATCCTCATTAATTAAACTGTTGACGGCAGAAACGAAATAGGTTTCTAGAATGTACTTTCTATATATTGATGAAAGTTTTACTTCCTGTAGTTGTAGGATTGCAATCCATCACATTTCCCATCAAACAAACTAAAGAATATGTATTTATCATTAAAATACTGAAGGGGCTTCAAGTAAAGTAATACCTGCAATTGGAGATCATTGTTAGTTCTGTAAAAAACGTCTTTTAGAAGGGTGGCCGGTTAATATAGAAATATATATTTTTACAAAGTTTTTTGTTATTACTAAACATCCGAGGTTTAGGAAAGTGCCATTATATCGAATGTTTATTATATGAGCACAAATTATGAAAAATTAAATATTTTGTCTGTTTTATTTTGCTTTTTTGACGTAAATGCCTTTTTATAATTATTTATTATATTTTTAAATACATTTGAAAATATTGATCTCTCTCTTTGGGGTAAAATAAACGTTTAAATCATTTTAAGTTTTAGTATTCCCAATAGTTGTCTAACGATTACGAACCTCTCTTATCTTGTGTAGACTCAATATGTCATCTTGGTACGCACAGACATTCTATGTTTTAGAAGCACACAACCTCGCATTTCTACCACTGCTTCGCAGAATTTAAAAAAATCAATCTATATGTCCGCACTGAGTTCAGATTCCCGACGCAATCCAAACATTCCTTTGTTAGAAGGCAACTCTATAACTGACATTTTACGTTCTTCTTCTACCGTAGCAGATGTTCTTCCAGGAAGAGGGGAATGTAACGTCTCGAAAGAAAGAGAGACACTGTTAATTAAAAGAATTAAACGTTAGATGACTTTCATATCCGCCGACACATTGGAAGAAATGAGACTGAATTGGAGCAGCCGTTGATGTCACATCAGTTGCCGCGGTTACTTGTTTGCTGGAATCCACCAGCCGCGCCGTCCGAATTCCTCGAGATTGAAACTGAGACACAGGACATATCGCGCAAGTAAGTACGCCAATTTTCATTTTAACTACTGGAAATTAGGGTACTATTCTTTCAATTTGTCTGAAAGTGGTATCTCAAAAGAGGTAAATTAAGAAAATTGCTATAGAGGGGGTGGTCCGTGGTCGGAGAGAGTCGTGATCTGTTGGCAGGGGTATAATTTACATCTAATAAATGGGTTTCGGTGTTCATTCCAAAAAAATGTGCACTTGTGCTCTACTCTCCCCTTAAGAACACACTTACGAACACACACCCTCACAAACTTGCTTTTACATACACTACACTACCACATGAGTCAGATGATCAGCCGAGAGGTAAAGGCTATCTCTGGGTGAGGGCGGTACCCTGGAGCGGAAAACTCCAGCAAGGTAACTTGGTGGTCAGTGCCGGATCTCCCGTACCACTTGAGAGAAAGAGCGCCTCCGTTAGAGACACAATAAATACTATACTAACAACACTAATGGCAACAGCAGTTGACCGAAAACAGAATAACCAATCAATATGTGACTAGACGTCTCGGCGTGGTGGCCTCAACACCCTGCATCCGCTGGCCAGACGCCGTCATGCCGCGGGCTAGACACACCCCTAAAGCGTGCTGGCTGCCACTGATCTCGCATCTCTTCTACCGTAACGCAATACACGCGTGCGCTAAGTGCGTCGGTGTTTCGAAGTACGCCCGGAACCAGCAAAGACGTCGAGTGTTCTCGAAGGGGAAAATTTTCAACGTGAAAATAATTTCATCAAACTTCGCCAAATAACGATACGGAATTTTGTTGTTATAATTAAGGTTCACGTTTTGTTTACAATATAAAATGAAGAGATGAGGAGATTTACTAAACCAGTAATTCCCCTAAAATAAAATATATTACACAAAAATGACAAAGGAAAACATGCATTTCGTAAAAAGGGTCACTCCCATCTTTATTTAAATCCAGAAAATCAAATGTTTTCTTACACCGTTTTAAAAAGAAATGGCAATAATTATTTTGATTAAAAGTGAAACAATTTAAGTAAAAATATACGACAATATCTTTGCTCTCAATATTTTTAGTGAACGAAATAACACGGGATGCGCTAAATAAATTGCGTTGTGAATTAATGTATCTCTTTGGTTAGCAAGACTTTCAACTAAATATTCGTGCATGGTGGCAAGCCCTTCTTCCGTCAATTTGTGAGTATTCTCTGTATTATTTTATCTCCTTTGTCAGATTCTTTCGTTTTTACCCCACATCTGACACCAAATATTTGTTCTACGAACCAGCCATTCAACAAGTAGCGTAGAAATAAATGTAGTTAATAATTTACCAAACGATTTTCCCCCTCGTGCACTAAAAGCTGCTGATAGAAAGCGCGTCACTGTGCTTCAAAGAGCTGGCAAGTCCTTTCTTTCTTTTTTTCAAGCGGCAGCCACATGCGGCCGCGTCTGCGCGTTTGACACCGCGTGCGTGGGCGGTGGGGGGGGGCGCCAGGATTCATTACCGACGGCCGCGTTATTTCCGCACACCGGGGCAAGCACGCGAAATCGCGTTCGTCCGATTGTCTGCGGACGCGGCCCTGATACGCCCGTCCGCTCGCCCGCTCGCTCGCTCGCCCGCCCGCCCCTCCATCGATTGGCCCCTGTGTAATGTCCTCCTCTTATTTTCGGCGCTCGTACGCTCGCAGAGCCGCGTCGCCGCCGCCGCCGCCGGGTGCAGTTGTACGCGAGCGATGGCTGATTGAGGCGCGTTTCGGCTCCTCGAAAATCGTTGTCGCTTCCCTGCGGCACCTGCTTGTGATGATCGCTTGATTGCAGAGGAGTGGGATGGTGACAGATAAGGGCATACGGGGGGTGACTGGAGATTTGAAATCGAAGTCGTTAGTATTTTTTTGGAGTGATCCTTTTTTGGAGTGAGTCTGTTGTTGGACTGGACATCGTATAGGTGAGAAACGTGGATTTATTTTAAAGTGGATGTGACAGGATAGGAAAGGCTTGGATGAAGAAATATGAATAAGGGAAACTTTGGTCATAAAACAATTAGTTAATCTAATTCTCGTTAAAATAGTGAGGTAAAGTATCTGAATTATCTATAAAGCGATATATTATATGCTAACTATACATCAATACAATTCATAATTGGATTGTATGAAGTTTAATATTGCATTTGTGAGGTTAATACTGATTCATTTTGTACGACCCTGTTCTAAATATATTTAATTTAATATTCACTCAACATGCTTTCTATTATTTTATTACTGATATTTGGTATGAAAACTACCCATCATTACTATTCATGTACCACAGTTGTGATAATTATATTTTCCAATAACTTACTGATCTTTTATCCACAGGATATTATTTTTTTTAAAAGATGTGAATAATGAATGATCAAAGATAAAAATCATTCATAATATATTTGAAAGCTAAATAGAACCATTAAAAATATAAAACCGCGTTTTTATTTCTATTTGTGATGCATAGATAGCGTTGAGTCATTGATTTTATATAAATGGCGATAAATTCAACAGAAATATTCGTGAAAAATGAAACGCTAGCTATAAAAAATGATTTTTGTAAATATTTTCCTCTCTTAATCATCTAATAACACGTTTCTCGACTTATTCATGCTCACAAACATGTATTAAATTTCGTAAAACATCTTAAAAGGGAGAATAGCTTGCAAAGACCTGGAACAACTAAACGATTGATATACGTAACACGGAAAGTTAAGTATAGAAATGAAAATTATGGAAATGAAATGAACAGAACGATAAAAGGTGGAAATGATTTCGGTTATTTCAGTCCTTTTATTATCCACAAAATGCTAATAACGGAGTTCGAGGTTAGTTGGCACCAACTCGTAGTTTGTATTTTTTCACGTAACTTCCGTGTGATTTTCACAAATGTGGTTATATCAATAAAAATTACTCTATATTAATATACGTTATGGCACTTTAATTTGTTAATGTTCAATTGTGAAACTTTTGGAGTGGTTAAAAGTCTTCACAAAGGTGTGCCAACTAACCTCACAAGTGGGGTTGCTTAGCACAGAACTTGGCGCAGGTTGACATTGGCATTAAGTAGGTTGTCACCTGCTTCCTCCAGATTGGAAAGAAATGAATTAATGTACAAAAATCTCTTTTCAATCTTTTAGTTGTATAAATTAATGAAAACACGTTTATCACCAATTTATATTGCACATCAGCTTCTCATTATCAACTACAGCAATGTTGGTAGAATATGAAATTAAGTATTAAAAAATAAGTCTTCAATGAAATTTAATAAGGATTTTGCCTCTTTTTAGTAAAAAAGCTTGTCATTTTGGAAATATTTGTAGGCAGCTTCTTTTAAGTGTTTTAAGTTTTAAGCTAAAAGGAACTTAAGCTTGCGATAGACGAGTAAAGCAAAATTGTGACTTTAACTTGCAAAGAAAGCTAATAAATTTTTAAAACATAAATGAATGATAACTTTAGAAAACTAAACATCACAAATTCATAGCAAATAGGCAGAGGCATTTCATGGCTGCTAAGTACTACAAGCTGACCTATCATAAGAGTTTCAGCAGGAGGGGAATTCCTTTCACTGAGACGGATTCCCCATCGCGCTACGGACGGCACGACTACTGCACAAAATGCGATGTGGGCTGTCCGGGTGATACGGTAGTGCAGTATAGCCCTGAAGAAGACCGCGATACGTTGACCGAAACGTCGGCACCTCAGCCTTCGAAGCGACGTCACCCGGACCGCCCCGATCGCGGCTCTGGCCGCGGAAGCCTACGACGTCATGCACACAATGTGTACTGCCGATCCGGTGGCCGAGAATGCTAAGGAAGTAGTGCCGTAGCAATCTCGGACCGAAGGATCGCGGTTTCGAGTCCCGCCTCAGGCATGGTTGTATTGTGTTCGTCTTTTCAACTCCTATCATATCATTATCATAATCTTGTCACCCTCATAGTTACCATACCGTTACAAGCAAGAGTGTGGTAATTACCTAGAAGTTGATCAATAACAAAAACATGTGCAGTCGGTCTGCCTAATGTGCCACTGCGTCACCCCATGAGCGACGAGAGAGCCCACACCATGAGCCCGCTGTGTAGTCGTGCACTTAAAATCGTGCCGTTTAAAAGACGGGCTCAGAGAACAGAACTTAAATAAGTACCATTAAATATTGGTACGTTTCGAAAATACATGTTTCTGAAAATGAATATATGTTAGAAAATATCCGAATATTTTTGTTATTAAAAAGGTAGATATTAGATTAACTACACCTTGGTTTCAACTGCGTTTGGCTTCTTTAAGCCAAAATATAAAATAGGGGTGCATCAGAATGGGGCGAAATCTCTTATACTATTTAGATTCCTAATATTTTTCGTCTGGGCTATCGTTTCGGTTTTACTACACTCTCTTTGCCGCCCGCCAGCAAGTTAGCTTGCCATTTAGTGGCTCATAAGAGAAGTTTTCATATTTTTGCCCTTATTTATATAATTAAAATATTTTATTAATATTCGCTTTGCAGTAATGGAACGGGAAAGGTTTTTTAAAACGTTTTTTCCCAGACAAGCTCACGGAGCAGAATAATGATTTGCCGATATGGAGTTGGCTATCTGACCACTTCTAAAATGTTACTCTTTTTAAGTGGTAACATCTAGAACAAAATATGTTTTTGTAAATAAAATAATATAAATTAAATAAATTAACTAATTGCAATATGTAGGTAAGGAATTTATTCAGAAATGTGTTGTATCAAACATTATCATTCACAAAACAAAATTAATACCCGATAATTCTGAGAATACTACAAAAATGTTATTAACTATAACTACCGCTGGTGTTTTTAGACAAGAAAGACTTATAGTTGTTACTATGGTTATTATTGCACCATTATTATTACTATTATTGTTGTTATTATTACTGTATAATTTGCATGTTATGTGTATTATTATATTTATGTAATAGCTGCCACCGGGTTATACCCACTAACAGTTTGAATAAATTTATTTATAAATAAAATTCCTAAAAATGAAATGAAATTGAAGGTGACGTACTAGAACACGTACTAGAACATATAATCCCAAGGCGAAACTCACTTGGAAAATTCATGGCTCTTAATGAAATGTTATAAACTTTACATACAGCTTTATTTGCAAGTATTATTTTAATTGTCCTATAACTCGGAATCTAAAATATAATTTTATTTTGCAATAATACGTATGTAGTACACGTATTCATTTGATGTTCACCCAGAGGCAACGTTCTTGCACTGTAAATATATTTAAAACGCTAACGTGTGCAAACAACAAGTGCTTATCTTTCCACAGTTATTTTCAGTTGAATATATATGATGTAATAATTTATAAAACATTTTTATATTTATTTAATGAAATATAAACTGCATAATAATGTCCGTATGTTGTCCCCTCTTCTGATTAAAAACTCCACCACATTTTCGCTTCTTAGAATTATTACTTAGCAGAGTAATGAACAGGTAATCCTGAAAATTATACAGATAACCCACAGAGTTTATTCTGGGGATAAAGTGCGGTAAAGGTATGCAATGAGAGCTTAGTTTCCTGTTAAGATTTTAATTTAACGATGCCAATTTCTCTCAACTGCGACGTTGGTCGCAACCGTTCAGGTGCGGTGGGGTGAGAAAGGGTGAGTACGGACAGGTGCAGTGATTGGGGTGGAGCAGGGGGCGTGTCCGAAGGGGCGCGAGGTGAGGGAGGGAGTGCGGATGATCATAGGCAAAAGATGGCAGTCGGTGGTGATTGGGCACTGGCGTCTCTATATGCAAAGACTTGCGCATTCCTTTTCGACGCCGATTCCACCATTTTATATTCAATTCTCGATAAAGTGCATACTGCGAAGCATTGTGATTAATGAAAGCAACCAATGTTTCCAAATTAGTATTAATATAATTTATAAATGAATGATAGATATAATCAGACCACAATTTTCTAATAGTTTATTTACCACATATTAAACGAAACTAGTTTCGGTCAGTGGTATTTTAATATTAATATATGTCAAATACATCAATCTAACTTTGTTAATTGTGGTCTGATTACCTTTAACCATTCATTTATAATAAGAAATACCACAATAGCTTAGCTGAAACCACGAATATTTTAATATCATTTAAAATCTACATAATACCCTACATAATTGTTATCATTATTTTTCAACTCCTGTATTCTGTTTGGTGGACGAGGGATGTTGGAGAGGGATGGAGACGGTGGCGCTACTTTCTAAATGGAGAGGTTAATCGAGTTAATGGTGGTGATTAGGGAAGGAAAGCGATGGAAATGGCCGATCGTGAGTGGAACGTAGGTTAGTATGGTTATCTGTGGTTTGGAGGGGATGGAAGCGACCTCAGGGTGATTGGGAATGGTTCCTAAAGGGCAAGTGCGGCCGCGATCGGGCTGGGGACAGGCTGTCGCCCGTGAATGAAGACGGGCGTGAAGCAGCGTAGGTGGCCGGGGTGACGTGGGGACCAGGGCCCGGCAACTCTCTATCAAAACAGGGCACAAAGCTCGGGGTTGCTACTATAGGACGCGCTAGTGCCGCCGGGTGCAGCTGCAGGTTAGGCTCGCCAACTTTCCCACATGTTGAGTAATTTGTGAGAAATACGAAAAGTGCCTTCAAAATTTACAATTAATCATAACCTATAGTTATGAAAATCCTCTTAAGAAAGCGCAAACAGAGACGTTTATTTTTTATAACATTATGAGCCTGCTTGTGACGCGCGAACTCACGCAGCAGCCACGCACATTGAAAGTACCGTTGGCAGCAGTTCGTGTTTTAGTTCCTGTAAAGAAGGTGATGCAGCAGAGCGCGCCACCGTAATGGTCTCCACCACGTTATATGGGAATTAAAGGGCCCTGGTGGGGACGTCCGTGTGGGGAAGAACGCGAGGGTGAGTGGGAGGTAGACGCGGGCGTGGGCAGGTGCTTCTGAGCGATTACGTGCCATCTGGGCGCAAACAGTCCAGGTCGCGGGCGAAGGCACGGGCGGGCGAATGGGTCTGGGTGAAAACGAGAGAAGGCAAGTAGGGACGTCCAGATCAGGCAAGTGAGCACGGGTGTGTGGAAGCGTCTTCTGGCGAATGCGGGTGGGAGGAGGTAGAAGCGACGATAACAGTTGGGTTTTGGCGATTGCTAATTGGCTCAAATAGGCAACCGAAGGGTAGGCAGAAGTGGGTGAGAGCAGGAGAAAGCGGGAGAAAGAGATCGGGATAGAGCGGGTTGGAGCGGTGGGTAGCGAGAGAGAACTGGAGGGAGTGAGTGGGAACGGGAGGGTGAGAAAGGGTGCGCGAGGGAGCGGAAGGGAGAGGGAAGGAGAGTAATGGAGTGGGAGGGAGCGAGAGGGAGCTGGAGAGAGAGAGGG
>BOPP01000019.1:12591438-12605906 GCA_017312745.1 Gryllus bimaculatus
GGCGGTCCAGCTTAGCGGGCCAGCGGGTGGATTACGGTGAGGCATAGCCTCGGTCGACAGCCGCGGCCTCGCCAGATATATCGGGAGCTTACGGCGACATTACGGGGGCGTTCCCGGAAATAGTTTTATATATTCTCTCTGGGGAGAGCGGGCACTCAGCTGCAGCAGCCACTGGGGTCCCTCCTGATAGTTGCTTGTTCAAGGCGGAGTTCTCCTTTACAGGCGACCACTAGTTCGGTCGAGCATTTCCTGGAACTTTAATGGAGTTTTAATGAGTGTGCAAACTTTGCTAAAGAATTGTTTCATCAGTTTCGTAACGTTTCCATGTTTCACATATTTTGTATTTTGTACGATAATGTGATGTTAATTTGTTTTTCAGTGGCAACGTGAATATAACCATTTCCGCGCAATCGACGTAATCATTTTGAGTGTCACCATCACTTTTAGAAAAGGAACAGAATATCGCGATTTAAAATGGTTTCAATGGAGATCAATTAAACTACGATGTTTCAGTGTCTCTATTATTTATATTAACATGAATTGAGAAGTTTCAGGAGAACAAATTCAGCGGTACTCAGAAAATAATCATAAACTTTGACCAGATTTTTCTTTAAAAAAATATGTTTATGGTCAACGAGAAGTTTTAATTCATGCTCTTAATAAAACACTTTCTTAAAAAGACATTTCGTTATCAGATTGCTGAATTAGTAAAATAATGTTATACCTTATAAATATAATATATTACTGTATATATAGATGGCAACAAAATTATTTTTTCATAGAATTGCATGGGATTCCATGGAATATGAATTACATCGTGAAGAAATGGTCTTTTCACTCCCTTTTCATTTTTGAAGTAAGTTTATGAAACTTCTAGTGTGTTATGCCGTGAACGTTGCTTAATAATTGCGGGAGAAAATCCATTATTTGGTTCACAATTTTTGTTAATAGTTGCTCAATGGTATTTTGCAAATGAGGTATATGTGGAGTTAAGATTGAATACCAGGGCTCATGGGGGTAGTTGGTGATTAGCAAGGGGAGATTTCGCAATTTTTTTTCCATTTCGAAAACCAGGTACATTTTTTTTGACTCATGGGGTAAGTACGAGGAGTGTGTTGAGAAAGTAGAAATGGTGTGTCATGTTGTTTGAAAACTTGTTAAAAGTAAACCCGTTTGGTTTAAATGTTTGAGGTATTTAACGTGGAAAAGTGAGTATATTTTGGTGTCAGACCAATAAAAGAGTTTTGAACATTACGTCGAGATATTAAAGATCTATAATAGGAACCGTTACTCACGTTTACTCTGTGATTTGCTTCTAGATAACTGAAAACTCAGTTAACACAGTTTGTTGGTACATCTTTAGGAAACGGACTCTGTGACGAATTATGTGGTTCTGTGCATCTGACGCAGAAAGGTTGGACGACAATGTTTAGTACGCCTGAAATCCTCGTCATTCAATCATTGGTCTGATCTAGGATAGGGTCTTCTGCCTGCTACTTTGATGACGCAGTGTAAGAACTGTGAAGTGTCATTATATCTATGCCTCTGAGTTTTCTAACAGAACTGTCACAAGAAAGGTTGGTGATCGTGATTTATAAAACCTATTCACTTTCTTTGCTGGGTAACCCTGAGAATTATTCTAGTACAGTTGTTTCATAAATAGTTGTGAAAAAACTTTAGAAATGTTTCTAATAACGACTGGCAGTTTTTTTTCCAAGCAGCCTGGAAATATAATTCAAGACGTTTTTTTGTCAATGCTTGATGATTAAGTGCGAAAGCCGTCACTAGATGTACGTGCTTCTATGGATGATAGCTTTTCTCTGAGAGCCTTTATAATGTCGTGATAATTTATTTCGTGATGCTGAGGCATTAGTAGAATTCTGTTTATGCACGACATTTGAGGAGGGTAACTTGTCGTCAAGTTCTTCTGTTAATGTATCAAATCTATTTGTAACTGGTACGTCTAAAATATAATTTGGAATAACATCAAATAGGCCTTTAGATCTATTACTAATTCGTTACGAAAAATTATTTCTTTTCAATAGTATAGTTATAGGAAGATGCCTCCCAAAAATTGTCGTCGTTTCCAAAAAACTGGTTTTTCAACGAACCTGCGATCTACACCAGTTTTTAAAGTATCCTTTAAAACTTCCCAAGACTAAACGTTTTTACAAAAACTTGTTTTTTTGAAAAATGATTGAAAATTATTTTGAGGCTTAATGCAACCTAACCTCAAAACTCAAAAATATTCGTATGAAACTCTGAAAGCCTTGATCGCGGAATATCAATTTTGGAGAAAGTCGAGTGGTAGGTTTAGGCTATAGCATTGACCATTGATCCACAGACATACGGAAGGACAGACGTTTTACTGTCAAACTATTTTTCGGTATCAAGAACCAACAAAACATGGATCCTCTCTTCACCATGAGTTCGAAGAACTTTTCTTTTTTTTAAAAACAGTATTTATTCACTTTTTCGTTACCAGGGTCCTGCAATATTGAATTGTTCTACCGGAAATTCACCGTTTTCCGTCGCATGATTATATATCATTCTCTTCTTCCGTAATACCATCGTAAGGGCGAAGAAAATAATAAGCGAATATAAGAAATTGTATAAAGGCTCTGCTGTTCACGATTTTAAATCATCTTCAATAATCATTTTACAAAGTCACATTTACTGTATGTAGGAAATGAATTCAAGACAATTGGAATATTTTATTTGTATCCACTAATCCAGTATTTGTTTCGCCTCTTTCATTTAATGTGTGTTTTCGTTGAGTAATATTGTGTCAAATCCTTTTAAGTAATTAATATTGAGTAAAACGATGTTTATCCCGATTTCAATTTTTGAATTTCCATTATACATTTCACATAAATATTCATATGAACAAAATTGTATCATTAAATAACTATGAAAGAAAAAAAGCGTTAATAGAATCGACGCATGCATAGCATCATGGGAGTGCGACGTCCAACAAATGTCTCTCTCAAACGAGGTCTTCAAACTGCGCCCTCTACATGTAGATTAAGTTCTTTGTTAAAATATTGAGCGGTGACTCCGTGTATTTAAACTCGGAAGACAGAATAACATTTGAAGTTAGTGGTACGCACACTTTGTCTAGAACAAGCTTTGAGGCGAAGCTTCGCTCCTTTCTGTATTTGCATGTGTAACTTTGAAAACATTGATCTCCCGTACCTCATCACTTTGCTCTTCCCTGGTAATGTTTTTCAGTTATCAGAGTATGATTGTAAAGTTCCTGTAGTATTTATTAATAAATTTTAAACTCGTATAAAGTTAAAGTATTGTTTAAACGATTCATTTTTTGGGGGTTTTATACGCTATAGTAGCATGTAAAAACTGTATAAATTATTCTTCAAATAGCAACTGCGAACGTAACAACCCTTTGTATTCTGAAACTTATTAAGCGGAATTTACCCTCTCGTACTCACTTAATTTTGTGCATTTGAGAATTGATTTGAACCTCTTTCTCAAATAATCAATGACATACATTTTTCTGTTCTGAAATCTATTTACGTTAATATTTTTAGAGAATAGTTTCCTGAAATAGTGGAGGTAGTTGAAATAAATGGTCCATAAAAATATTAAGATAGTTTACAGAAAATAATAATTTCGAATGTAGCAACAATAAAGTGTAAACACATTTAATTTGAGAACGCTTCCTGGTACGATTTAGTCAGTGCAACGTTGTAAACTCATGAAATACATTTACTCAATATCCGAAACTCCAGTGTCATTGTGTCTATTAGTGTCAACTGAAATTCTGAACCACCAAATTTACCAATACGACATGCAATAATTTCAATTTCCCTGCTTACTTTAAGACAATTGAAATGATGTTGGCAGGCACAACTGCAAAAATGTGGTACATTCTCCTCATATATTCCAAACACACGCCGAACACTTCGACTTCTAAAGGATTTAATCGTGTATTTTTATTTCATATTCGTCCTGAAGAGTGGAAGGGTCGTCAAGTTGAGGTCACGGGTTCACAACTTGTTCCCATCCTGCAGCCAACGAACAGGGCCTCCGGCATCTCGCCAAAGTGCTCCTTACGTCGTCGACGTATTAAAAATGTAGCGGTATAAGCATCCATTAAGGTCGTTCTTGTCCTTTTTATCGAACTAAGTAGCGTAGCGGAGGTTCTTCAATACTGCATGAGACAAATTGTGGTGCGCCGAGAACGATAATAGCGCCTCTCTTAGCTCCGCTCAAGTAAATTCGCCGTAAAGATTGATAAGAGCACGCGGGTCGCAAGCGAACGAGGTCGAGGGGGAGAAAGCCTCGAAAGATCGACGAATCACAGGAAAGGGATTTAACGCGACCAATACGTGGTCGTGATTCTTTTGTCAACAACGGAGCAGCGGCGAGCGCTTGCAACCGGAGTTCGCGTCGCTTCAACTGACGCGAGCGGTGGAAAACACGTTTGGCGCGGAGAAAGATCGTTATTTTCGCAGAGAGTTTGTATTTGAGTTGTCCGGTAAACTCGTTTTGTGGCGGAGTGATTTGATTTTCGTTGAAGAGCGGGATAAAGCAAGCACATCGCGCGAAGCTGATGGTTTTAAAGGTCAAAACGATCCAGGCGGTCGAGATTAATTCTGTAAGTGGTTGATTTGATTTTTCCATCGGAATTCATAACACTGTTGTCAAAACAATTATTGCGCATTTCTATATATGTTTACATAGTCTGCTATTGATTAATCATTTGTTTGTTAAACTTAATTCCTGTAACCAATTTGTAAATTAAACTACTAATATGCTTTTAAAATGTTTATCATTTAATATTATGTATTAAATGTACATAATTTCTAGATAAAAAGAGATGCTAATAATTTAGGTGTAAAATGTCTTAAACTATATTACAGTAATATTATGAATTTATTAAAATCTCTAATACAACAATAACTAAAATATTTACATTGCACCTGCACCAAATAAAACTTGAATGCTCAACATATATAGTTCTCCTTGGCAATGTCGTATTTGCAGGATGACTTGATATATGGACTTTATTTTTTTCTTCACAATAATTACACTTGTATCTTTCGTGCATTGGAATTTCTCTTTTTTACATTAAAAGAAAAATTAGCATATTTATTATAAAAAAATGTTACAATACATTGATTCTTTACGATTTGATTAGCAAAAATAACACGAATTCAGTCATGAGAATTTAAATATTGAATTTGAAATCTTCTAAAATTTAAATTTAATCTATTAGTGCGTAGATGAGATACCGATTTGTTTATTAGTTTGTCATTTAATAAAATAATGACTGTTTGGCATGTAACAAAAATACCTGCCTGTCGACAGAGGCTGTTACGTGGACATGTGTGAAATGATAGGATTATTTCCTTATGCGCAGCGCATATATGGGAAACAGATAAGCTAAATTCTATCAACATTCAGTCCATTTCCATCACGTCAGTAGATAAATATGATGGTTAATCAGCAAGAAAAGATCTGAAGTCTGAAATATGAATAATGAACTTGTACATACAAAGGATTAGGTAGATCATAATATAATAATGTATATTGTACTAATGTTGATAATAAATTCAATGAGACGCTTATAGGTAAGTTTTCTGTCGGTCAATATAAAAAAAAAACTACGCAATTTGCTTGTGGATACATTTATTGTTAAATTAAATAATTATTGTATTAACTAATGTAACAAGGATAATACCGATAAACATGTCATTATAAAATACTAATACTTAAATCATATGTTTAATCTATCAGGGAAAGGTATCGTAAAACTAAAATAATATTAAAACATCTAAATGATCTTGGCTGTCCGGGTTACACCGCGTTGAAGGCTGTGTTGCCGACGTTTCGACCATCTTATTGTGATCCTCTTCAGGGTGGGTCTGCCTAAAAAAGACTACAATAAGATGGCGGAAACGTCGGCACCACAGCCTTCGACTCGGCGTCACCCGGACAGCCAAGATCATTTGCATGACTCCGGCTGCGGAAGCCTGAGACTTCATATTAAAACATCGTCTTGAATGCTTGATCCACTTCCTTGCTGAATTAGAACTAATATACTTTATGGCAAAACACTACTAGTAATGAAAATGTATGTGCATACATTTATTCCGCAACGCCAAAAAACGAATAACTCTTTACTGGATTTTGTAATTGCGAATAATTGGTGCATTTATCACTGATACATAAAAGAGACAATTTAAAACCGTATAATGCAAAGATGCCGTTATTCTTACACACATTCAAATGAAAGCTCTCTCTACACGTCGCATGTATGGGCAAGTGCTGCGTTTTCCTAATCACTGAGGTAGAACCGTTCCTCGCACTCCAATGGAAAAGAGACTTTCAGACATACCCTCGACTAAATGGTCCGAAGATCCACGAGAGTCCCTTACGTTCACGCCGCAATGAAATTGCATACCATTTGCTAACTCTTAACTGAAATAAACACGGCGTAAAATTAACCGTCTATTCAACCCCCTACTCCCGTCTCTTACGGCCCAGCAAAAGATATTGCGCTTTACGCAACTCAGATGAGACCGGAACGGTTGGGCCCTTCACACGTGCCCCCTTCTTTGCAGAAAATACGGTCATCGACGTCGGCTTTCTTGTCACCCAGTTCCTTTTTTTGCATTCCGCGATTCTTTTGTCACCTGAAGCTAGAGGAAATTTATGCAGCATTGTACATGGCTAGAAGGCATTTAAAATCCTCTCCTCCCCACCATCTCTATGCAAATGAATGCAAATTTTATAGCGCGATATAAAGAACAACAGAACGAATCTCGCTCTTCGCCCTCTTCCTTCCCATTCTGTTCGCTCCTTTCACCGAGTCTCTCTTTTGTTTGTTTATCTTTCGTTTTCGGTGGACCTTGCTGCGGAAAGTTTGGTATTTGCGGTTTCATTTTCTCCACACCGCTGTCGCTTTACAAACTCCTACAATTGAGAACACTCTCCAGTAGCAATTATCTTTACAAGCCTACTGTTCCATAACTCATTTCCAGTGGTAGATAATGTATTTCCCTTCGGGTTTATAAGTATTTTTAAACGATAACCAACATTGTTCTGCTGAGAATTCAAGCGGCTGTTTCGCGCTTGGGTTTGCATCTCTGAATAAAAAGAGCATCAACGCTCAGGAAACAGTTTCCCGCCGCATTCAAATTTTGAGAAGGCTGCTGCGTTGCCCATGTGTTGTTGATCTTAAAGCAGTGCTTTGTTATGACTTGGAGGAATTTCTCATCTTGCTGTTTTGGAAGTGGACATTTCCGTTTGTGGCTCACTTGTCTGAATTCATTCCTTATTATTGCAGTTGAGAAAAATACATTTAAAGAAGAAAGGTAGCAAAAGTGATGGAAACAAATATGACGTCATCATTATTTTCATTTAATTTCAATTTGTACATTTTATATTAGCGAATGCATAATAATGTGTTAGTTTACACATATTATGAACTGGTCGCGAAAAAGAAATAACTCGGTAGGTTATTATTTAATTTATTCGACTGTCGAAAAATAAAAATCGTACCTATACACCATATTTATAGGAAAACTCCTCTGATGGTGAAAAATATAAAAACGTTTGCAGCCGTTTTTAAAAAAGTTTTAAAAATGCCGCGGGCCTATGTAATTAATATCAAGTGGTGTACCTATGAACTTTTAAAAAAATATTTCAATTTCGCAGGTCCTTCTCAGGCCACATCCACTGTTAGAAAAATACTGTGTGCAGTTGAGATGCCAATGTTGTTGACTGTCAGACGGACAGGCGTTTTGAAAATAACTTACCAAGGTCATCCAAAGCAACCATGTCCGACCAATTATCTACTTTTTGCAGCTAAACGTAACTTTCTTTACCCTACACTCCGTAATACTAGTACGAGAAATTAAAAATTAGTTAACGTTTCTTCATTATTCAAACATCTGGTATTCCCTGGATTTTTTCTATTCAATTTTGTAAAGTATGTTTTCTTATCTAAAAAAAAACTTTTCTCTAAAGGTAGCAAACGCAGCGCACGCACAACGTGCGATCGCAGTCCAAAATAATAATGCTAATTAATATGATTAAAGATTATTGTATTTCACTATTTTTCTTAAATCTTACTAATATAGACATGTTTAATGTAGTTATATCGAAAAATTTGATGTGCACTTTGTTTTTACCCATTAATGTTCCGTAAACGTAAACAGGCCTCGACACCATTAGATCGGGAGGTTACTATTCGGTCACCAAACCAGGATCTCGCAATTTTTCGAATTCGCTTAACCTTTGTAACTTCACGTAGTTAACGAATTCGACTAGTGAAGCTGGTTTCGCAGTCGTGCGTTTCAGTATAATTAACCCAGCATTCCCCTCGATGGTCGGCAAAGGGGCTGAACCAGCCTTCCAAACGCGAAGTCAGCCAGCTAAGCCCTAAACCACTTCCAAAATTCTCAATTCGTATGTAATAAAAATGTCTTCAGATTGAAATGTGTTTGTATTGCAACAATGACTGATCTCCCTACAACTCATATAAATATTTTTAAAACGTTCTAAAATTTCGAATATATTCTTTTTTTGACCTATTCATGGAATGGTCGTAATGTAATGGTTAAATGGTCGAAAGCATTTTGCCGGAATCTTCTAGACAACAAAAAATCATTATTTACTTATTGATTCAAGAATAAAAGCTTGAATACAATGCTTAATTAGTCAATTAACTCTTCCTCTGTCTCGATTTTATTCTATACTCGAGTATTACATATTTTGTGGTTGGACTACATTTCAAGACTGTTTCGGAATTAGATAGTTATGATTGTGTTTGCTTAACAATAATATTAACATAAATACATAACTGACTTTGTGTAAAAATAAGCATATAATAACATATTATACGAATCTACTATTACACAATCTACATATAGTTTAGAGTAATTTTACCTGTTATCAGAAAGGCAACATTTTTACTGTTCACGCAATCGCATGAAGGTGAAGCCTTTGAATAAGTCTTTCTCACTTGCAGGGTATTGAAATATAACATCAAATCGTTATAGCTGAGAAATTATTTTCATAAGAATTGGATTTTATACGATACATCGAAAACGTGTAGAATACTTTATAAACAGCAGTGTTATTTGAAGTGATTCTCAAAAATATGTTTCCAGAAGTCAATGAATAAGATTTGTATCTACGTTCAAGAAAAGGAGAAACAGAAGTTCAGTTAATTTGATACATCCAACTTTACAGGAACATTTTGACTGTATTTTGACAAAGGATAGAGATTGTATTATTCCATTTTGCATAATTGTTGAGATTCTGCTAAGTCATAATAATTGATCGCCTGGCGATTAAGCAATAAACTATATAATCTTGACTATTGAAATTGTTTATATTAATATCAAAAAAAATATTCTAGATAAAACACCCGTTTAGATTCTCAAACACTAAATATTTTAGTATCGACATATTTTGTCCAGAAATGTATCTTCTTTAAAGTTTTCTACAAAAGAATCTTTCCTCTCGAGAGGATTTAAGCAGAAAATTAGAAATAAGTGGCAGTGAAAGCCGGCAAGGAGCTTCGTGGTGCGACCTCGGTCACGTCATGGCTGCCTCGATTGCCGGCAAACGCGCAGCGGAGGCGGCGGGGCGGCCGCGGGCGGGCCGCGGGGCGGCGGGCGGCGGGGCGCGGGGGCGGGGCGGCCGGGGCGCGGAGGCGCGGGCCGCGGGGGCGCGGGGGCGGGGGCGGCGGCGCGCGGGGCGCGGGGGGGCGCGGGGGCGGCGCGGGCGGCGAGGCGGCTGAGAGGCGGGGGTGCGCGGCAGCGGAGCCGTGCGCCCGCTGTCAGCCCCCAGACCGGGCGGCCGCAGCGGTTATGAAATTAATGGAGGTGAGTAGTGGCGAGAAGAGGGGGTGGAGGGGGGCCCGTCGGGCGCCTTGCGGACTCCTAATGAGCCCGGTTAATATCCAAGATGTGTGATCCACTTAAAAACTAAATGAACTTCCTGCGGAGGTGCGGTGGCGGTGGTTGCGGAAGGGGAGGTGGCGACGGGCTAGTGCGGTTGGTGGTGAAGTTTAGCGCTAGTGGTGATGGGTAGTGGTAGCAACGGTAACGCAATGTGTGTGTTGTAGTCTCGAAAGACGTGGAGGTGGAGACTGCGAGGGTGGCTGCGGCAAAGTTGTTGGTGGTAAGTACCAGTGTGGAAAAGAAAAGGTTAGATTGACAGTGATGTTAGCAATGGAACTTCAATGCTTACCGTAAACGCACCCTTCCTCTTCCAATACATTTTCGTCCTGCTCTCATCGTCTCCTCTGTCTTATCTCTCGTCTATTTATTATCTACCTCATCTATTTTTTTTCTCCTCCCCCAATCCGTCCTCGTCGTCGCGCAGTCATCTTCATCCACCACATCTATCCTTTCATTCTAATTTCTCTTGGTGCCCCTCCATGCACCGACATCCTCTCCCTCCTCGTTGCCCGCTCCGTCATCCTTGTTCGCCTTGTATCTTCGCGCTACCGCAAGGCCGGCGTGCGTGAGGTGCCGGGCTGTAAGACGGGCCGCCCACCTCCGGAGCCTCGCTGTGAATTTTCCGCCCGCCCTCGACGCGCTTAGTATGCGGCAGCGCTGGGCTTGTGCGTCTTAGAGGCCGGAAGGCTGAGGTTAGCCCGTTTCCACGTGGCGGCGGCAGCGATGGAGCTTCTTTACTCGGCGACGGAAGCTCTTTCGGTGCCTTCCGTCCGCTCATCAAAAAATCCTGCTGCAGCTTTTCACGGCGGTTGGGAACGAGTGGCATTCTTAATTTGTGCGACAAATTTCCTGGAAGTTATGCGCGCTGGTAGGCGCCGAGTTTTTGTGCTCGCAGAAATATGATTTCGGTCGGGAAAGTCACTAAAATGCCAGTGAAGAACATTTTTTTCGAGCGCATATGTACTACGGAGAGGTTGCGAATATATAGTGATTGTTCTTTTAGAACACTTTCTTGTTCTTTCTTCTCTAAATATATTGCAATTTTACAAATATTGTTTAATTATTTAGATACTGTAAAATAATGTATAACGTGTTACGATTAAAAATATTGTGCATTTCTGATAGATTGAGGAACATTGAAAGATTCAGAACATCTTCAACGTACAATGAAAACTTATTTTTCGCATAGCGTTACTCAGAAACCTGTTTCTATTAAACGGGACCATGGCTGTAATCGGTTTACGCAATTTAAACTGCTATTATTTCACTGAATTTGCGCGCGAGAACTACAGAGCTTGTAATTTGTTTAATTTAAAATGAATAAACAGAAAAAGCATTCCTTCTGTAAAATAAGTTTGCAGTTGTAAAAGACGATAGCAGTTTGACGTAGAAATTAATCGGATTTCTGAAGAGAAAGAAGAAAATATTTATTGTTTAATGTCAAAATTGAAGTCCACAAATTAATACCATAAAATCAAATGGAGCATTTCATATTTAGTGGAAAATCTGTTTCTCTTAGCCCTCTGGCCCATAAATCTCATCGGCTTGGGTCTCTACTGAGTTCCTCTACCGTCAACTGTCAGATGCGCATTTCTTTCTTGTCACCGAGCTTCTATAAAGAAGTCTTCGAAGTTGGGCCCTTGCATTATGCGAATCTCAACGAAAACACTTCCTTTCCTTTCTATCTGGCATTTCCTTTCCAATGCAAATTCTTGAATAACAATGTGAATTACATTCACATCAATGAATTAGATTTGACCAGAGAGCTCCAGCTGAAACTCCCACTTCACTTGCAACTGACCTACATTTATTTCGGGAAATTATTTTATTACATTGATGACCCACGGATTGATAAACAATGAGAAAAAATTATCCACTCTTTTTTACATTTCAGAAATAAATTCATTGTGTGATTCTTGTGCTTTATTTACAGTTTTCGAGGTTAAATAAATAAATTGATCCACATTTCAGTTAGTGCTTCATATACCCGTTTTATACGATATGTATATAAGCGTTTCTTATTAAAAATTAGTTGGATAGAAAAAATGATTTAATTCTCAAAGATATATACAAAAAATAGTAAATTATATTTTGAAGTTTTCGTCGCGATGTAAAGACGTCTGACTGGGTATTGTTCCTTGTATCCTTTTGTTTAATGATTCTCCTGAACTTGTTATTTCAGGTTTTGATTGATATATAGATTTGTTTAGTCAAAAAAACAGTAAAAACTGTATGTGACGTATGAGAACGTTTTCTAGAGTTCCAGAATCCCTTTCCATTATTTTAACTATAACGAGTTGAAAGATGAGTAAAAGTTTAAAACTAATAAATAGGTAAAAATAAATTTGAAAAGCGAGCGAGATTAGATACATTTGAAAAAGAACTAGCCTTTACCTTTCCAGAGTTATAAAAAACTTATTTGCATCGGTAAAGGAATAGCAGGTATGATTTTTTTGCATTGCTAACAAAATAGTAACTTGCCCCTTACCTCTACTTCTACCATTATAAGCAAAAGTAAAGTTCAACAAGAAGTGCACATAGTGAAGCTATATTCACGTCCAGAAGCTAAACAAGTAGCCATCTCAGCATTTGCTCAATGGATCTGGGAAAATGGTAAAAAACCTGATGGAGATGAGGTAATTGACCCAAAAGATGAAGTACATTATTTGTTACAAACATATTGAGGTTTTGTAAAAACATATACAATACAAATGTAAACTAATTCAATATATATCACTGTTTTGTAGAAATAAACATTATTTTTCTTTTTGATAATCAATATAGTCTCTAATTGTATAATTTTCACATTTACCCGACTGTTGCGTACTCGGTAGTGAAATATTAACATTAAGTAATTTATTTGTTTCCTAGGTTTGGGAACTCTCTTTGTTTTTTATTCATAAATAATAATACTGACGTCAATTATCAATATGTAGTGATGATGTATATATATATATATATATATATATATATATATATATATATAATCATACAAATATCCTACATGAAAACCACAACAACAATATCCTAAACACAATCTTTCTTTTCTTATTCTCATTATCTAATACTCGCTACCAATCCTTTCCTTTTCTGTATGCATTGCCAAACTCCCTCGTAATCATTAATTAAGAAATTTTAGAGTAATACAAAACTTGATTTTCTTACAATGGCAAATACGAATAAAAATAAATGTTCCCCGTTTTGCTACTTTCCTTCCGAAGATCCGCCGCAAACTTGATCAAACTTAACCATTCAGTCTCCATTTCCAAAGAATTCGGTTCACTTCAATGATGGTCTCGTCCTTCACACACGTTATTAATATTTCCTTTCTACTTGTACAACGTTACTTCCTTAAAAAATCGCCTTTACAAGCTCACAATTCAGTATAATTCTTCCCGCAACCAAACAGCTTTCCCTTTTACATCTGACTCGCACCATGTCAGAACATCGTCTGCCCCGTTTTTTCATCTCGCGCACCCTTCATCTGTCTCTCCTCTCACACGCTTCAGTCGGTCAGTGTCACAATACAACCGGCCACACTATTTCTCTTACAAAGGTCCAGATCTTAAAAGCAACAATGCTGTCCCCAAAATAAAACTTTTGTCTAGCTATCATACTTTGAAAGAATCAAATATGAGACTAACTCCTAATCTTGGAACTTAATGTAGAAGCGGATCCAATTCTATTGCCTCATTTTTGGCGAGTGCTTCTGTAAAACATACACAATTGTTTTGTTATGGGTTAAGATCCATATTTTTGACAGACAAATGTTTGTAACATAGATTTGTTTCATAATCGTTCAACGGTTTTGGGGGTTGCTGTACCCAATATCAGGCTGTAAAATTGAACGTTGAAATTATATAGTATATCATTTAAAATTGTTTACGATACAATTTTAAAATTGATAAATTATGACTGGAGAAAACTTACCAGACACATGAGAGTTCAGAAAAGAGAGAGTTTTTGCATTAACATGATTCTACAGCTAACCGTCACCAATACTCCAAGAGGGTTAATGTATAAATGATCTGTTTTGTGAGCTATGTGTGTGGTAAATTCTTTCCTGTCATACTTTCCCCATGTTGTTCTATATAATCTCAACGTTCTATTTTACAACCCGATATTGGGTATAACAATCCCCGAAACCGTTGCACGATTAAGAAACAAATTAATGTTTCAAAAATGTGTGTGTCAACAAATATGGACCCTAACCCTCCATAATTAATTAAGACAGACCAAAAAATGGAAATAACAACAATTTGTTGCGAAGAAACACAAGAAGCTTTGGCGCCAGCTGACCCTCTCACATCCCGCAGCGGCACAGCGAGTCGCGCGCCAGGGGTCACGGCCTAAACGCCGCTTTGTCCGCTAGGGGCGCGGCGTCGCGTCGCGGCGCGGCGCGGCGCGGCCCGTTGTTATGTAAAGCGCCGCGGGCGCCGCTAGCAGCGCCACCGGCGGGAGGGAGGAGCAGGGCGCGGTTATGCACGCTGCACGCGGCTTGAGCGATGAGCGGAGTGGAAAAACGCGACC
>BOPP01000019.1:12605925-12659207 GCA_017312745.1 Gryllus bimaculatus
AAAAGCCACCCCCCCCACCACCACCACCGCTCTCGACCGCTCGGGACCGTCAACTACAGTGGCAACACGCATCGCGAAGAGAACCCAAATTGCCTCTTTCATAATCGTGCAACTATACTATCTGTTGCAGTTAACGTAAGCAAACAGGGGAAAGAATAGTCACTCTTAACGGTTGACGTCTTTGACGGATTTTACAGTCCTCCATCGTTAAGATGAATCGAGATACACATAAATTGTAGTCTAAGCTAGTAGATTACTTCAGAAAAAGTGTATTTTGTTAACAGAATGTTTCATTATCCTCATGCTGTTAGCTTTCTGTGTTGAGTGAGTTTTCACGAAATATTAAGGAATAAATTGGTTGTTCAGAGATTAATTAGTAGGGAAGTAACTTGATCTAGAGATATCCACAGAACGAAAATAATGTTGTTTCGTAAGTTTTTAATTTCCAGACTTTCACGCTATGAGTCATAATACAGCACTACTTTGATTCATATCATCATTAGCGCTCCGTTCGCAAAAGCCGCCGCTTTCGATTGCTCAGGGCCGTCACCTACTGTGGCAACACACATCACAAAAGTAACCCAAATAATCCTTTCCGTAGTACAGTTTTGTTATAGTTAACGTAACAAAACAGGAACAGGAAAGGAAAGTCAATTTTAACGCTTGATGTTCATGAAGGATTTTACAGTCCTCCATCGTATACGAATACTTCTACTTCAAAAAAGCGTTTCGTTTATATTATTTTTCTTGTAAGAACGTAGAACGTCGGAAAGTATTGATTAATACACGTAATAAAAACGGACTTCATTGGTTGTAAACGTAGGCTAATGCTTCCGATTGAAAAGTCCATCCGTATCAGTTATTAGCTCTGTATCGACCTAATGTCGTAATTGCGTGCTCCCTTTAACCCTTTATTCACATATCTTTAGTTTAGGAAAAACAGAAGACTAACCATTATTTCCAGTCGTGATTTCCTTTAGGCAAATTCTGACCACCATAAATAATACTATAAGCTGGTTGTCATTCCCTAATTTGCTATTTCTAATTTACCATTTTTTACACAATTATGTAAAATAGAGTGGCTCACAAGTACAAGGCTTTAAGATAAATGGTCAATACAATGCAGAGACTTCTATATTACTAGTAACGACATGATTGTTTTAAACAGAATTCAAGACAATAGTAAAATATATCGTCAACAATGTATGTATCTTGGAAAATTTGATTTCAAAGTGTCCAATTAACACTTCTGTTTTATTTTATATAGTACGAGTATTTCCTAATGCACACTGTACGACTATTTCCTAATGCATGATCAATGGGAACTGACGATCTAAGGGGGGTCCCGAGATGTGTGACGTTCTAACGGTCTGGGAAGTTTCGCCACTTCTAGATACCAGCCAGATTAAGGCCCTCGCGAGGTATTTCAGGGATTTATCTTCCTTCAGGGATGAAACTATTACTTGTTTATCGAACGTCTGATGATGGAAATAAAAATAATTACAACTCCTTAGGATGCACTGATCCGCATACGTAATTGCCAACTTTCTAACATTGTTGAATATAAGGAACGAAAGAGCATAATAGAATCTTGAAATGCAGAGTTGAATCGTTATTAAAGCCAAAATTTGTATTTGGAAGTGAGTAAGCTTTGCAGGTTCAATCATTATGCTAGCTTCCTGTGTTGAGTACGTTTTCAACAACTTCAACGAATACATTAAGAGATTAGTTATAGTTAGAGGTTAATTATTAGTATTTCAGAGATTAATTATTAGGCGTGTAAATTGATCTTGAGATATCTACTGATCGTAAACATTTATTTTTCGTAATTGATTGAATTTTCACAATTTTATATTGTAAGATTCTGTGTGATTCTTTGAAATGTATAAAAACATATTATCCTGAAATAAAGAATCATGTACGGTACTTCCTCAATGAATATTTTAAGGTGATCTTCCTCTCTTAATATAGAGTAATACACATAGTGTATTCAAGCGAACCAAAAATAATTCGCATCACAAACAGATTTTAAAAATATCTTAAATGGACTAGCCCACCTCATACCTAAGTTGTGAAGTTTGTTTGTTCTATTTAATAAAGCCGTCAACGTTTCGAATTTGTCAATCTTATGCTCTTTGATCTCATCTTGTCTTGTTCACGAGATTCCCAAATTACTTGCTTCGTAATATATTGTTAACGAATGTACGAGTAATAAATATCTATGTCCGTGCTCGTTGTAATAAATTATATTTCCATCTAATAAATTACCTTCCATTTCATCACATATTGACAGCGTATATACATAATTTATTGCTGTCAAAATGTTGATGAATCCTGTTAATTATGCACGTCTAGTCGCACATTCAATATACAGAATTAATATCTTTGTTGCACCTCAGATAGCACAATTTCCTAAATATATAGCTATTTAATTTAAATTAGCTATTTAATTTAAAAAGGTCAATAATTTTAAAAAAGCAATAATTTTATAATTAAATTCCGAAATTTCTAAAAATAAACAATTTTAATATTTAAATATACATTTTCAAAAGTAGGAATAGGCACTACCTCCATTTCTGGGACGTTCCTTTACAGTAAGATAAAAATCAATTTTGAAAGCAATTTCTTGACAGGCTGAGAGCTCATACGTTACTCCAGGTGAGGCGGTGGCCCGCTGAGAGAGATACCTGGAGTGGGAAAACCCGCACGGTGAAGAGTAGTTCAGGGCTTAGGATTACACAAATGTAATCATTTTTTAAAGATCTCTCACAATATGCACATTACCAGCAATTTGCAAACACTATTGCATTTGTGAGTTAATGTGCATGTAAAATGATGTTTTTCGACAACTCAATAGTTTTCTGTGAAAAGAGTTTCAACTGTCGAATTTACAGTAGCGCTTAAATGCCATTTTATTAAAAACGGTTCCAAATTGTTCACATAAAACTCACATATAGAATGGAGTTTTACAGTTCTTTAATATTTATAATATAATATTTCGGTTCTACTTTTAGAAAACCGTAAAATTAAGAAAATTTCATAAAATTTCACTTTGGGTGGTGATATATGGCAGCTGGCAAGAGTATGTAGCACGTTTGAATAGCTAGACGAGACGAAAGGAAATAGAAAACTAATTCGGGAAAGTCTATGCCATTCTGTAGCACAACTATTTTAAATTTGAGAAAGTGCATGTGCTATATCTGAATTACTCCCGCGACCCCTGGTGAGGAGGATAAGAGTGAAAAGAACCGAAATTAGAAGTTATGTAGGTGACAGAAATAAGAATACTCGTATTCAGGAGCAGAAAGATATCGGTGAAAATAGTGAAATAATGTGGTTTATAAAAGATACAAGCTGTGTCACTTGAGTATTTAAGAAAGAAAGGAAGTGATGCAGGTTGTATGACCATAGTTAGATTTATGCTAAGAACTCTATGAACAGATATCAAACATTGGAGGAAAAAAATTAGGCTCTGCAGAACTTGTGGGGAAGGGGATAACATCGGAAACAAAGATAGTGGCAAGGATGCATGAACAGAGGAAGAGAAAAACATAGAGGATGATGCGGAATACAAGAGAAGAGTAAGTGTATTATGGTGGAATCTTAAAGACGTGTTGAGTTTACGGTGAATTATATTAGAAGGAAAATGAGTTGACGAAATTGATCTTAACGCGCATCCTTCTAGAACTTCGTGTAGAAAATAAGTTCTAAATAAAAATAATACTACTACAGGTTATTACACTATAGATATTGAATGAAATACAAATGTATTTGCGGTCACAATAAACAGCGAATTCAGGTTTCTAATGTTTAATAAGACCAAATTGGTAATTCACAAACTTTATCAAACATAATTAAAATCAATTTTAATCCATTTTTTCATGTTTAGACACTTTGGCCAGATGCGAATGACTTATTGACTTCTTTAGTTTCTTTTAACTGTATGTCGAACATTTCCGATGGCATTCATATCCGGATTATTTGCAGTCCATTGGAGCAGTTCCTTCATATTTTCTAATCTTCTTTCCTATTATGGCATGGAGCGCAGTCATGGGCGAATATGCATGAATTTTTTTGAGATCCCTCATTTATTTGAGGGAACCATAGTAGTCTTTAGTTCCTGTATGTATTGGTCGTGCCTTATTTCACCATTAACTATCTACACATTATTGTTATATTTATGACTGTATTGGATTAAATATCTATTGATTATATGTAATCAAATTCAAATACATTTTCAAGCCTTGTTTTACTTACTAAGGTTTTATTTGAATTTTGTCTATAATCAATATATATTTAATCCAATACTTTAAACAGACGGTCATAAATATAACACAATTTATCAAGGCATGGTATATGTGAATGCCAGCATGACAAGTATAGAAGAATGTCAAGAAATAAAACATTTATTTAAATTTAAATATCTACATTTAATAGATATTTAATCCAATAAGTCTACACATTTCCAGCTCCATAACACTCACAGTCATTACACATCAAACTATTAGTTTTGTCTGGTGCTTCATAGAACACATTATAATCTGCTAAGCTAAGAGGGCTAATTGACCTATTTAGGCTAATAATTCGGCCACCTCTGTACACCAGGATTCCAGCCAGTGAGCACTGTGAGCATGTCGCCCGGCCCGCAAGAAACGGAGCGCGCGGGCGCCGCGGGCTGGGCCTGACAAATGCAGCGTCGCGACGCCATCTCGGATGCGCTGCTCATTTGGCATGCGCGCCGGAGCGAACGTATTTTTGCGAGAGAGAAAAGTTCTCACGCGGACGCGCACGGTGCTTTCGCGTGTTTTATTTATTTCGTCGCCGACCCGCGGCAGCATCGAAGTCGATAAATGCGTCCTTAGAAGCTGAAGCTGCGGATGTTTCATTGGGTGCTGGAAAAGCCAAAACTATGTGCATAATTTATTTAAAAATATTTTAAATTTTTGTAAGGATTTTACGGGAAAACAATATCGTTTGGTATTCACGTTTTTGCAGACGCTATTATTTTTATTCTGCACTAGAAGTCCAAGAAATCAGTTATTAAGATGGATAAAATACTATATAATATGGTATTCTCATTCGCACCAGCAGTTTGTAATGAAAAAGAGAAATCTGTGGAAATAAAATTATTTTATTCTTTCCTCAAAGAATTTGATGATGACAATTGTATTTACATAAGTATGATTGTATAATGGCACAAGTCAAATGCAATTTTATGAACCCAAATATTCTGTTGACATGCAAGTAATGATTTTTGACATGTATTTCATAGAAGGTAACATTTTTAATACTTTTGTTAAGAATAGCTCGAAATTCAAAACGTTATATTTAATTTTCTCTCCCTGACAAGACCAGTAAGGCAAAGTTAATAAAAAATAAACACTTCTTTGCTCCGTGTTAAATAATAATGTCAAATCTTTGCTGAATATGTTTTAGTGGCGGAGAGGAAAGCTTTGAAGTCAGTTGCAGATGCTCATCAAGTGTCTAAACTGGAGAGCGAGAAGTCAAACAGGAGAGTTATTTTCGACTCTAGTTATTTGCAAAGGAAAAGTTTGATGACACCAATATCTACGTAAAACTTGACTTGTTTGAAAGACTTACCAAGAACATTGAATGTTACAACCATTAATTATGAATAAAACAACAAATATTACCTTTGAATTTCGTGTAGTTCGTCATTCGGGAAATAAGTGCACACCTTGTATTAAAAATATTTTTTGTTTTACTTTTACTCCTTAACCTGAAATAAACAGAGTAAAGAAGTAGAATAAAAAATAATTATTTTCTTCCATTTACTGGAATATCCTCAACAACATGAATATCGAATGAATATTGTATATCGGTCGTAAAATCCGTGTTTAACTCTTTCAAGCATAGTGGCACATTTCTGAACCACCATATCATATAGAGTAATTTTGCTTCATAGGTTCTAAGTAAATGCTCTTGTTTCCGTTGCTTTCCTGGAATCTAGAAACATAACCAGTTTTTTGATATCATACAATAGGCTTTGTACAGTGTATTATTTCTTTTGGAGTGTATAAAATGTTGCGTGTAGAAAAATATAGGATTTGGTTAGCGGTGTTACAAAAATGCGCTTTTCTTTCATTAATAATTATAATTAACAGCTAACAACTAAGACAAATTCAATTGTATAATTATAAATAACCAGTTATGAACAAATTATTAGTTTTTTGAAATGTTTGGTGAATTTTTTGGTCGACAAATTCTCTGGTACAAGAAGGCATTGCTACTACCTTTTCTACGAGTATAAATAAACTGAGAACCACTGGATTTTCATGAAGTAGGCGATGACAGAGACGAGTGAGAAGTTCGCGCGAAGGTAAGAGCGGGGACGGAGACGAGGGCGGGTATGGGGGGCGGCGAAAGCGGGGTAAGAGGCAAGTGCTAAGGCGAGGACGCAGATGGAGGTGAGGGGGGAGGCGAGAACGGAAACGGAGGGGAGGTGCAAAGTGGATGTTATAGCGGAGCTATCCACTCAACCAAATTTCGTGCTTTTTCTTTAAATAAAAGGTAATGGGCATCATATGATTTATCGCATGCTATTATTGACCAGTTTTATAGTATAAACAATAAATTTTAATAAAATTTTAATAGAATGACGCCTTTGTTCCATTATGTGAGATGTACTCAAACTATTGAAAGTGTAAGTGTACGATTGTTGTTGGAGAAGCTAACATAGCAAATTTTACTAAGTTCGAAGGATGTTTTAAATACAAAGATTAACAAGTGGGTGTAAACACAATGTCTAGCAAGCGTCTGGCACATGTGCCTTTTCACGAATAAAATTCAGTGGTTATCATTTTGTGGTGCATTACTATTTTAAGGCAAAGTTGACAGAAATATTTCTTTGCCGCAATTGCATACGTCATACGTGCTCACACTTTAGTGAATATACGATCTTTACATGACATTTTCAGAACTCTGTATTCACAGTGAATACTGATTGTATTGATCCGCTCTTTATGTAATTAATCTTCGATACTTAATACGTAACGATAAAAAACAATGAATGTTTTGGGGGTTCTCTATTTTTCGTGTATGTAAAACCTTTATGAATTTTAGATAACCACATCTCACACATATCTAAGTTTAGCCGTGCATCCTTGGTACTTCAAATTTGAAGATAAGTCTCAACTTTCAAAGCCATTTATCAATCCTATTGATTCTTGTGACTTCCATGATTTCTGCAACACTTTATTTAATTATATATATTAAAAGTTGTGCAATACACATGCATTTTTAAAGGTTTTAATAATTCTTGAGTAATAACAGTAAGAGAAGAAACAATTTCAGTATGCCGCGTATTCCCAGTGTTTTATAACTTTTATTAATTTCCATACTACAACACTATCCATACAAAACGAAAATGGAGGAACACAATGCGTCAAAAGACATATTTGCAAAAGTCATATTCGACGTAGTAAAGATAAAGAACACGTTTCCACTTTCAGCACATTTTATCATGTATCCAATACTCGCGTTTCAAGCGTTTCCTAATTTAAGATGCTTCCTCCATTCTTTGCCGCGTCATCAACATTTTGATAACGTCCACCTCCCGCTAAAACACACACATTCCCTCCCGTAAAGCGCTCGTGAAGCACCGAAATCTCGAGGTCTCCCCGAAATAACAGACGGTCGTTTGGGCGCCCGCGCTATTAAACGCACAAACGTTTACGAGGCGCGCGCACGGGCCGCCGGCTTTACGCCGCCGCGAATCGCCCGGCCGGCGGGCATTGGGCGGCCCGATCGCCCACGTCGCCCACGCCCTCGCCCTCGCCCTCGCCCTCGCCCTCGCCCTCGCCCTCTCCTTCCCCTTTGCCCACGCCCCCACCCTCGCCTTCTCCTTTGCCCTCACCCACGCCCTCGCCCTCTCCTTCACCATCGTCCTCGCTCGCGCCCCCACTCACGCTCTCGCCTTCAACTACGCTCTCACCCACGCCCTCGCCCACCCCGCGCTGATCGCGCGACGGGCAGCTGTAGGGCGGATGGCGCGAACGCGACAAAGACGCGCTTCTTTTAGCGGAACAGAGATTTTAAGATATCAAATGAAGTCACTGCAATGCCTCTGACCGGCAGGTTCTAGGGTGTCGGCTGAGCTCGACAGAGGTAATATTTTTGAAACAAGCCAGATAAATAGGTCAAGCTAGCATCTGTC
This sequence comes from Gryllus bimaculatus, assembly GCA_017312745.1. Classification (NCBI taxonomy): domain Eukaryota; kingdom Metazoa; phylum Arthropoda; class Insecta; order Orthoptera; family Gryllidae; genus Gryllus; species Gryllus bimaculatus. The sequence continues at coordinate 12,614,102 of BOPP01000019.1, forward strand.
GCTGTGTGAAGGGGAATTCTAACAGTCGGCTGCTCTGATCGGTAGTTTTTCATGGTTTCTCCGATCAACACCAGTCAATTCTGGAGCAGAGCGCTAAGAAACTGGCCACGGCTCGCGCGTGATCATTCCTTACCATTCCAGATCGTTACCTCACCCCTTACTTACTCACGTACTGCCACACGTGCCGGGAGATCGGTCGGGTCTTAGAGTTAGTCCTGGCTGGGGCGGTGTCCCACTGCCGAAAGATACCTGGTTGGGGAACCTCCGGTAGCCGTCGGTAGGTCGGCGCCCACTATCGCTGCGGGGTAAGACCACCGCAACAGCGAGCATAAAACATGCACTAAACCTACGGCATTAATCACCTTAGCAGTTGACGCGCTCGGAATCAGTATCAGTCAGTCTGAGGCTTCTTTTTGTTTTGCCGTATACGTACGTATATACGGAGTAGTATACGTGGTTTAGGGAAAGTTATGTGATGCTGCGGAAAATCGATTTCGAGATTTCGATGGAAATACTACACGTTTTAGAGTCTCTGCAAAAAAATGTTCTTGTTTGTTTCAAAACGTTCGTCGGTCCATCCATCCGTCTGTCTGTCGTCCATCAGTCTGGCGACGTGGAATTTTTTCCAAATAAAAATAACTGTCCATCTGACTCGAGTCGAAACTCTGAGATTATGAAACAAAAATCTTTGAAATTTGAAAGTACGTTACATGAAGTCTCCCGGGCATTTTCAATTTTTTTTCAAAAACGGATCTAAATTGTTTCTTTAAATTTCTTATAAGATGAGAGTATAATACACTTATAAAAATGGCATAGGTCCAATTTTCAGGTTAACACTAAATTTTTGAAAATTTCAAAATTTCAAAATTTTTCGGGCGTCTTCCTACAACTACAAAGTTGAAGATTCAGTCATTAGTTCATGCTCTTTCGAGTTCTTTCATTAAGATCGTGCACATTTTTTTAACATTTTAACCGTTTTCGCGCAATATTGTGTAGAATAGGTGAAATTTTAAAAAAATTACAAAACCATGATTTTCTCAAAAATATCTTCAATTTTTTCTTTAAACTTTTGGTAGGGATGGCGCTAAACGTGCTATATAAGGGGACACAAACGCCATATCGCTCTATTCTTTTGTGTTTTCAATATTTTCAAAAATGTACTTTTTTATCTTGCCTCTCATGTCGTTAATATTTATATTAGCGACAATTTGTTCACATTATTGTATTTTTGAGTTAATGTTTTTTTTTTAAATGTCACATAGAATTTCTCGAAAACTCTACCATTTTCTGTGAAAACTAGCTCAAATTTATGCCATTTCAGAATCGCTCAAACACCATTAACTAAAATACAACTTGAATTTTTTCTTCAAACATTTCGAACTGATAATGGTAGTTGCACTCTTTAATATGACGTAAAGTTAATTTCGGTGTATTTTTTGTTTAATTTGTTTTTTGAAAGATCTCTCTCGCCGTTGATATGCATATTTCCAGCAATTCGTTAACACTTTCATATTTGTGAGTTAATGTGCATGAGTACAAGACTAATGACCATAGCAATTTGTGAGTTGATGGGTTCAGATTCAGATTTACAAAAACTCAAAAATTGTTTGTAAAAAAGAGCTTCAAATTTCGAATTTACAGTAGCGCTAAAACGCCAGTGTTTTAAAAACGGATTTAAACTTTTTAAAGAAAACTGCCATTTAGGACGAGGTTTTACTGTTCTTTAATAATCTTAAAATGATATTTCCGCTCTACAAACAGGATATCGAAAAATTGAAAATTTTCAAATAAACGCATTTTGGGGAGGCAATAGATGGCAGCAGGTAAGAATATGTTGCAAGCTCGAATAGCTAACCGAGACCAAAGATAATAGAAAACTAATACGGGAAAGTCTTGGCCATTCTGTTGCACCACTAGTTCAGAATGATTTTCTTAGTTGGTTCAAAGCTGCGTCACCGATCGGGAGGTCTCAGAGTTCGAGCCAAGACCCTCGCAGATTTCCAATACCAGCTTGAACTCATCTGCTGTCTCCGGGAGATTTCTAGCTTCTGTGATCGCTTTTTTCAAATACCGTAGCAGTATCTAAATAACCGGGACAAGGAAGGCGAATGACCCTTCCTCATCCTTGTCCCCTCCTCTCCCCTTACATAAAAACATACTATACACATACTACACTACCATACTGTAAGTACACCAGTCGGGAGCATGTCAGGGGTGAGGCAGTTCCTCGCTACATAAGATGTCGGAAAGGGAGAAATCTCAGTAAACCGTTTTGTAGGTCATCGCCGGACTTGACGTTCTTGTGGGGAAGCAACACCGTCACTTCCTGCAATATACGTTTCGCTGCACTTACGAGTCTAGCATCTGACCCACGTAACCTGCCAATCACTCAATCAATCAATCACTCAATCAATAAACGATTCCGGAGTTTTAGAATCCGTGCGGAGTGTGGCTTGTGGTTTCTAAATCAACTCTCCTCCTACGGGCCTGCCCTAAGTTGAAAAAATATTTTCAGGCTGGAGTAATGAGAGCAATATTTAGAGCTTGCGTGCATGCACACTCTCTGTCGGCCACCTGCCGTCTCTGGCGTGCTGTGTGACATTTGTTCCTTGTGATTGTTCGTGGACAACAAACCCAATCAACCACATATTTTATAGCAAGTGCCACTTCATTCCGTCAAGAATTCCAAACCATTTATTAAATGTTTTGATACCAGTATCCTTACAATTGACTATCAGCAGGTTGAGAGCTGAATTTAGCGTTTTGAATTTAATTTTTACTGTTTTTAAATTTTAGTCTACAACTAAATTTCCGCACATCACGGAATTTTACGTTCAGTATCCGATCTTCACTATTGCTACTCACCTACACATCGATCAATTAGTCAAATATATTTTCAACGTTTTCCTAACAGAAATACGTTATGATTTGCATCTGTAATGTAACAAATATTCTCTCTAACTAAAACTTTTTTCACATTGCATTTCTGTTTGAAACTTGCTATAGCTCTCGCGTCACCTTAGTCCTTATTCCTACTTATCTTTAATTTATTACATTCACAATTTAGAAATAAAGTACCTACTAAATAGCTTAATTTAATGAAACGATTGTTGAGTCTGTAATCAAAATGCTCTATTTAATAATACTTTCGTTGATATTGATTTTAAGAGAATAATTTCCAAGTTTTTTAATATGTGAGAAAGCAGAGGAGAGAGAGGTTTAGTGCACAACTTATCTTACTTATCCGTCATCTTACATCTAACCCTAATTATTTCGTCCTTTATAGTGTAATTTAAGATGTAATATGTGCCGTAATCTAAAACACTTATTGAGCATTTAGACAATGTGTTTACTTTAGCACCAGTGGGAAGTGCCCAGGATATGCCTAGATTACATCAAAGACTGTGTGTTAGTAAAAGATTAAATTCCCGAAATATAAAATTTTCAAGGTCAAATAGATTATATGATTACAGTGCTCCAATATTTTCAAACATTAGAATTATGAAATATAAAAATATAAGTGAGAAAAACATTTCAAAGTTCATATTTTTCTTTATTGAAGTGATGATGCAGTAATTACTGTTTCTTTCTTACATAAGATAATTAATTCCAATTGACTAATAATATTATATTTGTAAAATAAGTGTGTGCAGCAAAATGTTCTGGATATGATTTAATTGTGGTAAGCACACTTTCTTGACGAATGTAATAGTGACCTTAATTATCATATGTTAATCAATTTCTCTAAATTATCATTCGGTCTTTTTGCATCATTATGAAACTTTCTGTTCTTTACTATGATAACATGTAATTAAAAAGTCTTCTCTTTTCTTCATTGTATCGTACATTTCATCATTGCAAGTTCGAACTTTATTTCTCTAAAATGTTAGTTCCCTGGTTTAAGAAGAAAAGTAGATTGACACAGAAATAAGTCCTCTGATATTGCTTCTTGAATTTACTTTTAAGAAAAAAGAATCGGTTGCTTTTAGTAAAATTAAAAAAAAATAAAAATTTTTCTCTACAAAAATTAGTTTTCCTCTTTAAAATAACATCTTCATTTTTGCGTAAAATATTTGATTCCTTTCTTAACGATGAAAATCATATCAGAGAAAATTGTAACTCGAAAACGAGGTGAAAACATACTAACACAACCTCCTCTTAGGTTGCTTTTATGTATCTAGTAAACGATGTTGCGTGACTTTCTTGCAGCAACGTGACTTACATATAACTTGTGAAGTTGACAGGCTCTGCGAGAAGTTCATAACTCATGTTGGCAGAAGCGATTTAAGACGCGCATCTCTAGAGTACTTGTTTTTCAGGTTTCTCATGCCATACAGACGTAACTTTTAACGCGCAGTCAGAAAAAGATGTCAGTATAGAGTACGTAAAAATAGGATACAAAAATGAGCTCTAAAATTTCAAGAATGCTTATAAAAGCAACTGAAATGAAACTCAGTTATAGTCTATCATTAAAGAATTATATTTTTTATTGAAAGTAGGGCTGGAGATTAAGATTATGAGTCCTTTTAGATACTCATTCTGACTTCCGCCTTCAGACATTTACATAAGAGTTTTTTCACAAGACGTGAAATTTTAGACTTTTTTTCGACCATTAACGAAGTTTTCACATAAACCTTTTGTAAATTCAAATCTGATATTTAAATTACCGCCATGGCCATAATAGAACGCATTACATTGATGACAGCGTAGGTTTTGCTTCGTATAAATGCATTTTGAAAGCAAATACGCCATTACGACCACTAAAACGTTTCATTAACTCTAATTTCATAGAGCAGCAGATCACAACCTTTTAAAACATTGTACCCCTCACAACAATAAAAGGTTAATTACTATCACAATGAAACTTTCCTAAATGTTGGAACTTAAATATTATCTGCCAAAACGATAATTTTTATAGAATATAAAAATTGTTTAATTTCACATGCAGATTCTACACTTCTCTAAGCACATGAGATAGAATCGATAAGTGCGAAACCAGTAAAAATGTAAAATAATGTTCAGAAATATCCCAGCGTACAGTGTGATAAACGTGTCTTTAAGTCCTTTTACTGCGAAGTTGTAGATTGTAAGGCCTTAGAAGGCTTCATTTTGGAGTTATTTGACTGTACAAATTTTACCAATGCACACGAGTGTTGCGGGTTGCATTACACATGAATATTTATGCTTGTTTTCACCAAACCTTTCATATTTTAACCAAAGTGCAATTCATCACGTCTCCGTGAAATTCTCTATCTTCAGATATCTTTTTTAATAAATATAGATTGCGTGAGAGAGACGCAAAACTCATCTACACTAGTGAAACAATATCAAAGCCGAAAACTCAATATTTTTCTGTTCGTATGAATACAAAATGAATACACTGAGTTATCTTCATTCAGGTTACTAGAAATTTTCACAAACACTGAATTTTAGCCTTTTAACATTTTGTGCTAGTTAGTCGATAGTTGTGCGAGTGCGATAGAAGTGTTACTTTGTTGTAAAACTTAAAATATCCACAATGTGGACGTGGAATTTTTAGTTAAATGGTTCATTTCATCTCACCTTCTCATGAAGTTCACTTGCCTATCTCAACTGCTTTCTCCTTAGAGTAGGTTTAGCACAGCCTGAAACCATCTGGCTAATTTTTAAAATTACCTTTTTAATGTATTTTTCCTTTTGAATGTTTACTTAATGGTATCACAGTTAACGGTATATTGCTGAGTGAAAAAAAAGTTGATTGTTATACGAGTTACACGCTCTAATATTTAAAAAAATATATCGTTGTTCTATGAGCAGGACGTACACTGAACATAACCATCTGATTTATATTCGCATATTTTAACATATATGTACATTTTTTCTCAGTTATAGGATTAGAGCAATTTTTCTTTTGATAAATGTGCAAGATGTAATTGAAGATTTATTTGTAAATAACGAGATAGACGTGAACCGTGACGGATCGTGCTCAGTTCGAGAATATTTGCAACTTCTTTCGTTTCAAAAAACTTGTGTACTTAATACTTTGATTATGAATTGCGTGTATAACATTTTTTCCAATTTCATTTTAATCACATCGTTAAAAAAGTTTCTAATGTTTAAATGACAATGTGAATATGCCTTAAATTTCTGGATTACAGTGTCACATTCAATGATTCTCTGAAATTATTTTAATTTATTGTTGCCAGTATGATCACATTTGATAACTACTAATTCGTAAGTATAAATTGAGTAGTAGAATGGAATAGATTTCTTGCAAAACCTTTGAGCCCCTCCCTCGTAGCGTTCAACAGTTTAGGAGATTAATTTAGGGTATTACTAAATAAATGAGGGACTTAACTAAAATAGTAGGTTATAGAGCGATGCGTAAGTAATATATTGTAAAGTGAGGTGTCGTGCAGTGAAAAACAGAGGAATAATGTAGGAAGTGATTAAAGGGTCATAGTGAACTGAAGTGCAGATGAACAAAAATTCAGTGCTGAGTTAGATTATAGATTTTTTAAGGTAAGGTGTTTTAAAAATTAGACAGTTTTTATGTCATTATTATTATTATTATTATTATTATTATTATTATTATTATTATTGTATTTATTGTTATTATTATTATTGTATTTATTATTATTATTATTATTAAACTTTCAAGTCTGTCTCTTAGCGACTTGCCTACAGCAGACACCGGGACCTTTGTAGAACCAAGGTGCCTGCTTTGCTTGCAAACTCGGGCGGTCAGGATACAACGTGAAGTTATATCAATAAAAACTTCCTCGTGATGCGTGCAGTACTCCGGAGAACAGTCTTTTGCATTGATTGAATGTTCCAGTTCTTAAGGCTAAGCCTTGTAGACGATGACATTAGTTCTTTAGAGATCAGTCCATTTGCAGAGATGACCAGGGACTACTTCAACAGATACTAAACGCCACATGTCGCTCAGTTCAATAAGCCAAGGCCTGATATTTTCGCTTCTTCTCTACAACTGTGGTAACTATATTTCGATCTAAAGGGATAGCTATGTCAACTATAATCCCCATTATTATTATTATTATTATTATTATTATTATATTAATGTTATTATTATATAATTTGTATGTTATCTGTATTATCTTATTTATGTTATTACCTGCCACCAGGTTATGCCCATATGCAGTTCAAATAAATTTTTATTTTTATTTTATAATACTGATACGATTGAGCAACTGATCACGAGACAATTATTCAAATGTTTTAGGAATTTAGAGTGCAATGTGTACTTTTGGAAAAGTATAATGTTTTGCGGAAAACCACATTTTTCTAATATATCATGTTTTGTGAAAAGAATCTGTACAAATGTCTTATGTCTAGTATTCAGCTTAGTTCAGGGCTCACAAAATGTTGGTTTCCAAGATAAATCACCATGTTTCATTGACACGTTGATATGAAATATCCTGGGAACGCTTTTGTATCTACTCCGCGGAAAACGCTCCTCTCTCAACTGATCGCAGTCAACAAAGTTAATTCCATTCGCGAGTCCCATTCCGGCCGCATTAAACGAATTCAAAAACCCGCAATTCGAATCTAACGACTCCCTATCCTTTGCAACGCATTCGTTTAAAAGACATGCGTCACCGCTGTTACGTGCTGATTGGGGTTTAATGTCGTTACGGTGACCAGCAGCGCGCGTTATAACGTCCCGTGGAACTGGTCGGGTGCGATGTGCGAAATATGGTGACTGGGGTGAAAGGTAGTAATCGCTTCTTGCAAAGCGCATTACGCCCACGTGCCCGTGATTAGCGGCGGCGCGGTGCTCAATGCGATCAGCAGCGCTGTTAGCGGAGGCTATCGACAGGGTGGCGCGAAATGATTGAGCCGGAACCCGAAATCGATGCCGCGGCTTTCAATCACCACCACTCGATCGCGATCGCGGTTAAAAGATTGTTGGCTGTCGTTTATGTGGCGTCGGCGATGCGTGGCGGTTGTGTGATGGTAGTGCGTGGAAAGTCTGATGTATTTCAGAACTGGCGGACGAGTGGTGAGTGGGAAAGGAGAAAACCAGTGTGCTTCAGTGATTCAAACGAGACAGTTTCCTCTTTCAGGTGGGTTGTGTTCTTTGTTTGGTTTCAGTTTTTAAATTCCACTTATTTCGAAGTTTTAATACAACACACGTAGCTGTAGTAAGACATATTGCACCTGATAAATTAAATAAGTCTCGTAGAACTATTTGCAGGATGTTTTCAGAACTAGTGATTGAATGATTGAGTCACTGACCTGTGTTTATTATTTGAAGAAAATTGTAAGAAAATGAAGTGTTATAATGCACATGCTAAATGTTAATATTTCAATTCGTTTCTTAGCAATTAAATTATTTTGTAACGAATCTGCATTTTGTACCAAATATGCATTTTAAGTTGTGCTAATGCCGAAAATACTGGCACCGTGACTCGAATCCTCGGATCAAGTCACTACCGGGACATCACTTGATGCCCTGAGACACGACAACCATTTATACTTTCAAAAATTGCTTGTACTTCAAGAAGTTATCTTCAAATCGCTATGTCTCAATAAGTGTATAGATTATAAGGCTGCATTTCAGACAGAAATCAAATAGACAGTCTCCTTTCATTGAACATAGTTCAAATAAGTTTCCAATTGGGTCAGAAATGTCAGTCTCGCTCTTAATCTCAGCCACTTAGCTTCATAAAATATCACAGTATGCACCATCTGCCTGCGCTCCAATGATAAAATCGTAGAGAGAGCGACGTTCGGGGCGCGGGGTGTCTGCGAGGCAAAACGGTGGTGGGGTGGCGGGGTGGAGGCGGCGGCGGCGGTGGGACGGCGTGGTGGCGGGCGAGCAGAGGGGGCTGCAGCGCGAAGTTTCACGAGAACTTGCGCAGATTTCAGCTCTCTTAAGACGATTCCGTTACAAGGAATTCTACTCTCAAATGCCCTGATTCAATAAGCAGCCACCGCTCTACCTGTTGTCTCGCATTTCACGCCTCTCCGCAGTTCGTCCTTCTCCGCCGCTGATGGCAATGTTCTTTTCTCGACTCGCAGGTCTTCACGGTCTTCATCTGTCTCATTCTTTCGTTGTTCGTTCCCTGCTCGCCCCCGGAAATTCGTTTAGCACGAAAGTATAAAATCGTTTTCACCTATTTCAATCAATCATTTTGTGCTGCAGTGAAGTCCCAGGTGAGATATAATTCACGTTACGGTTTCTTCACCAAATTTTGACGTATATTATTATGTTTCGTGAATGGATAACTATTATAAACATTGACAGGTGTTCTTCTCTCGATGTCTGTAAATAAATGTAATATTAAAACGATTTTTTGATGGATTGATTAAAAAATTAGAATAATAAGTTAAAAATAATTTAGGACTGCTTTAAATCGGCACAAGCTATTGAAAAGCTTTTTTTTATTTTCTATTAATTTGATATGCGTCTTCATTAAAAAAATGGAACAATTTTTTAAATTTAATTCTTTAAGTCTCATTTACATCACTGCAATGTTGCTCATTGATAATTAAATTGTTCTTGTAAACATATTACTATACATGGTATGGTAAACATATACTTCTTCTTTGTGGATCTATCGTAATAAAGATTTTGGTTGAATATTATTTGGTCTCTCTAGTCTTCATTTTACTTTGAGATTATTTCTACCTCCACATCATTCAAAACACCGACCTTCCTTCTTTCTTTTCCTCTTTTCCCATCTATTAACTGTCTATTGAAGTTGACTGTCAGAAATATAGCGTTCAGTCATGGCTGAAAAAATTTAACTGATACTAAAAATGGAAAGAAACTACAAATTGGCTACGGACGTGGGACATTGATTCCAACCCATAAAGAAGTTTGCTAATTTAACATATTTTTCTTGTAGATGTTCATAAGAGCCGACATTCCATAATTGGAGATCGTGCGTTGATTGATTCATAGCGTGTCCTCTCCTGCAATAATGCAGGGGACGCCCATTAGCAGGTCGAGCCGTGGAACGGCTCCTCTATATGCATTCAGCGGCGAACGAGGTGCCCCGACGCATATTAATTCATATCTCGCCGCTGTTCTCGCCTCAACCCCCGCAGCTGCCACTCGCTGAAGCAGGCTGCCCTCAGACCCGGCTTGAGCTGCCTGTATGTAAGCCTGCGGTGTTAACCTGTCTCTACCTGCATCATCGATAAATTCCTATATGCGCTGTCTGTCAACTGTATCTTGATTGGATGATACTTTCTGATGACTTGAGTACTCCCATCAGATATAGTCTCAAAACTATGTTATAAAAAAGATTTTCGAGTTTTCCACGCTTGCTTTACTTATCTCTTCTCTAAAAAAAGACTCGGTGACGAAAATGGCCCCACAAAGGCCTTGACCATAATAGCAAGGTGATTTTTATGTTTGATTGAATATAGTTGTTTATGTGTATAAATTTATATTAATTAGCTTAGTCTCCAAGGACCTAACTGTAATTAATAAAAAAGACACCCAATTTTATCTATGAAGACGTAGGCTTCCGCGGCCAGAGTCAAGTGCGAGTATACCAGCTGTTGGCATACGAGCCCTGAGGAAGACCACGACAAGATGGTCGAAACATCCGCAACACAGCCTTGGACGCGGCGTCACCCGGACAGCCCAGATCACGCCCAATTTTATGTGGTAGCGTTCAAACTATTGGCAGAAAGTTCCATTACACATTACAGAACATTACAACACATTACACATTACAGAAAACGTCTACCGCGAGAGGAAAGACAACCACCGTTCCGCCACTAGGCACGGCAGCGGCGTGAGAGGGGGAGAGGGGGCATTCCACCCCTCCGCTCCCCTCACCCCTTGGGGGCAGGGAGGTGGCGGCGCTACTGGTAAGCAGTGCACTCGGGGCCCGCGAGAAGAGTAATTTTGGTCGCGAGCGATAACGGAACTGGATAGACTTTTGTTTTATTGTATTACGACATAGCTCTGACAGTGTGATTTCTTCTGGTAATTGAATATCCTCGCTTGGTTATGGTACATCTTCTGGACACTTGGTAAACTGGCTTTGTATTTCGGACTGGATTTGGAAAGCGGTATCCGGCCGCTCGGAATAAACTGTTTTTTAGAGTTGTACTTGTGTTTTGTATACTGATTCTCCTATAAGAACAATTTAGACCTCATTCTTTTTCAGTGGTGGGATATGTTTGGGAATTTTATAAATAGTTCAGTCAATTGCTTTAACTCTAGCACTAGGATCCCCTGAACCATGATTTCCACCATCAGCCAACTTCGCAAACTATTTTAATCATATTGAATAATCGGTATAGATAACAAAAAATAACAATAGTAATTGAGTTTCAATTGGATTGGAAATGCAAAGAGTATTTAACCGTTTTTACTGTCGTATTTTCATCGTCAATTGTTTAACAACCATCTTCAATTTTTGCAGTTTATGAAACCCTCATCTTCATGTCATTCATAAATTACTTGAAGGATTGTTATATTTTACTTTCTTTCCCAGAATTGTTCCAACTAGGATCTGTCGTGATATCTAAATATCTTTGATTACACGACCTTCGTCATACTCACCATATTCATCTCCTTTTTCTCTGTTTGAAACATTGATTTGCATTTCCTCTCTATGTTCTGACATAGTAAGGGAACGGTATTTCTACCAATCTTGTTATTTTGGTCATTCATTGTCTTTTAGTAATTCATTTTTCTTTTCGTATTCGTCCATCATAATTCTGCCTCGTTCATCATAATTGGTATGACATAAGCGTCGATCCTAATTTTCCTTCATTACTTAGTACCAATGCAATCATTAAATCATTTTACGCGCCTTTCTCGATTATCACTGTCATTGAGCTCTGACCATATTATCATGATTATTAGTCTTCATTTCATAAAATTTGCTCACAGTGTTAATTACTCTTCACCCCTGTAACATAGTTAATACTAAATGCCAAATGCGGAATAAAATAGCCGAAAACATATTAAAGCATCAACGATGCAATTAAATTATCAAAGAATTATACCAAGGGATTCCCAACTAAGACTGTTTGCATCCTAGAAGAGACTTTATCCGACTCATTAGTTCCTCACCAGTGTTTTCTCATTAGTTGACTGACGGTACTTACAAGTACCACACTCTTTTATGCGTATTTAATAATTCCTATAAGTGACCGCCAGTCGCAGAGCTTGTTGGGACTATTAAATACCATTCTGATCATAAGTTAGTTTGTAGATTTTTAAAAGTTTATAGTTTTCTCACTGCATTATTTTGTTGTCGTGTTTGGTGTCGTATGGAGAGTACAAATCCTATTCTATTTTTTCCTTCGTTTTTTGTGTGTAAAAATCACCTTATGCTACAGACGCAAACTTAATATCACATTTTAAATTAAATAATATGAGTGTAAAATCATTACTGATAAGTGTGGTTACCTAGTGACTTTTAGGTAATTACACATACCATTGTTGTCAAACAATGAATATGTTACTAGTGGTGCTAAAGAATATCAGAGACTTTCTCGTAGTGAAGATTTTTTTAATTTCCTTGGTGAAGGGGTAACTTGACGGCCTTGCCCTATCCCCTTGCCAGCTGCATCTGTGTTTAAGAAAATGGCATGTAGCGTTACTGTAAATGCGAAATTTGAAGCTGTTTTTCACAGGAATCTTTTCTGTTTTAAAAAAATTTAATCTGAAGTTATTTGTAACACTTCCACTTACAAAGTAATCATGTATACAAATCGCTGGAGACGTGCGACGCGACTATCGACGCGAGATATATTTAAAAAATTCATTTGTATATTAAAAACAACAGTAAAATTAAATTATGACTTCATCTATAGCAACATCCATGCAAAAAGTTTGATGAAAACCTTTGGAGCCGTTTTTGAGAAAATGGCGTTTGCGTGTTTCTGAAAATGTGGAATTTTGAGTTTGTTTTCACCGACTTCATCATTTTCAGAGACTTCATACGACATCATTTAAAGCACAGATCTAAATATCTAAATATATCATTGTAAATGCAATAAGGTGCACAAATCACCAATAGTGTAAATATTCACGACGTGAGAGGGTAGTCAAAAAATTACACTTTTCTAATTTCTGAAAAAGACAAAAGAAAGAGCAATATGGCGTTTATGTCATCTAATGGCGCACATGTACCACTATCCCAACTAAAAGTTTAAAGGGAAATTTTGGAGCTCTTTTTGATAAAATCTTTTCATCTTTTCAAATTGCGCATATTTCACGCAAAATTGCGCAAAATCTTTTAGAAAAAGTGCCCTTATTAAATCTTATTATGACCTTATTAAAATAACTAATTATAGATAAGATATTTCCTTCAAACGAAATTTGATACTTCAATTTTGTAGTTGTAGGAAGAAGCCTAAAAAATTCAAACTTTTTCTACTTTCGCAAATTTAGAGTTAACATTGATTTTAAGAAAATTTATAGAAAAAAATTGGATCCATTATTGAGAAAATGTCCCAAGGGCTTTATGTAAAGTACCTTCAAAAATTAATGAATGTATTTTCAAAGTTTCAGAGGTTTTCAGGCCAGATTAAAAAGGGGTTTATTCAGTTTTGGAAAAAATCGTACGCATAGTTTAGGCGCGTGTGTTGTCCAATGCACTATTCGAACAGACGTACCGACAGACGGAGGACGTTTTAAAAAAAACACTTTTTAGGTACCAGGGTACCTTTTTAGGTACCACCCAAAACGGAATTTGCATTGAAATCCCAAAATCGATTTTCTGCAGAATTACAAAACTTTCTCTATACTACGTACATTTCTCAGTATATACGTACGTAAATGAGAAAATAAATATAAAAATCTCAAAAAATAGGTGCTTTTTGAATATTATTACCATTGCCTGATTTGTGTTTGGTTTAATGAGTTAAGTGAACGGTGAAAATATCAGGGGTCAGCAATGGTAAAGAAACTAATTAGAGGGTAAGAATGGGTGTGAGAGAACAATAGTTTGAACGGAGTGAACGGGAACGGCACGGGTGTACGGGAATACTGCAAAGGTGAGTACCAGCTATTGTGTTTCGAGGATTTTGTGATGAAATACTTTCTGTGAAGTAACCACCTGTGCATAAGTTCATAATTTCAATCTTCACTAAATAATAAAAGCTATTTCGGACGTCTCCTTTAATGTGAAAAGAGTTTCTGGAGAAGCTTTTGATCAAAACCAGTTTCTTCACTGAGCAACAAACTTGACTGTGAATATATTTTGAATATATTTTTTTTACGCAAAATATCAAAAATTACTGTATCACCGCGTACAGTGGCCCATAAGGTCCCGTTGTTCTGTTTATTACACACTCACTTTCTTGGTCAGTAACAGTAAGAACAAGTAAATATTACACCAGCCCCTATCACCAAAAAATAACAAATGTGAACCATCCACTGCGAGCAGTTCAAGTCGTCAGACGTCTCAAATCCTGAGTGCAAGAGCAGTACATGTCCAGGGAAGATACTGTTCATTCTCTCGTCAAAGAGATACAGCTGCCTGGTTGGAAATCTTTGAAGTTTTTAGTACTTTAATTAATGTTTTCATATACGTATGGTTCCTCATGCTTTTTTAGCTTTCACAGAGCGCTGCTCCCTCTGGAAGACATACGCGCCACATACCGGTGCCTTCAGCCGGAGGTTTCGCCTATCTCCGCCAGCTTGATGCGATTCGATGCGACGCGATGCGACGCGACGCGATGCAATAGCGCGCGATAGGACGCCGTGTAATGTGAGAGGACGCGCGCCGAATTGCATCTCCGCCTACAACGTCGCCACCCGATTCTCGCGCGGCAGGCGGCAGTGGCGGCGGTGGCGGTGGTGGTGGCAGCTGTGGCGGCGGTGGCGGTGGTAGCGGCGGTGGCAGCGGTGGTAGCGACAGTGGCGGTGGTGGCGACGGTGGTAACGGCTGTGGCGACGAGGTAGCGGCGGTAGCGGCTGTAACGATCATGGCGGCGGTGTTGGCGGCGGGGTAGCGGTGGCGGAGGCGGTGGCGCCAGTGGTGACGATGGTAGCGGCGGTGGCGACGGGATAGCGTTGGTAGCGGAGGTGGCGGCGGAGGGTGGCGGCGCGTGGCTTTGGTGGCCCGGTGCGTGGCGGCAGTGGTGCGGCGGGTGTGGTGTTTTGGAGGCGGTGGGCGGTGGTGGCGGCGGGTGTTGGTGGCGGTGGATGAAGCGTGGCGTTGCGACGCGTGCGGCGGTGGTAGTCGGTTGCGACCGGGTGGCGCGGCAGTGGCGGTGGACGGGCGGCTTTAGCTTGCGGGGTGGTGGCTGTGCATGGTGCCGGTGCGTACGCGGAGCGGTGAGGGTGGGATGGAGGCTGTGGTGACGATGGTGATGGCGAAGGTAGGATAGCACCACTGTCGGCGGTGGTGGTTGGGCTGTTGCGGTGGCTACGGAGGCGGTGCTTGCGGCGTCGGCGGCGATGGTGGTGGTGGTGGTGACGGGGAGCCATGTGGCGCTGACTATGCTGCGTGTCGCTTCCAGAGCTAGCGCCGCACGGATAGCGTGCGCAAAAATCTGATGACGCGCTCTTGGCGGTGCTGTTGCAACTAAATACGCGGCAGAGGGCGTGAGAGGATCAACGTATCAGGCATTTGCAACTGTGGATGGATTTAGACGTGCGAATTACATCTGCTCTGTGTGTGGCAATACTTTTTCATATAAATAACGAAACATCACGTATTTTATCTAGTGCCAAATAATACTATTTTTTCTTTTATTTAATACACTGTTTCACAAATGATTGTAAAAGAGCACTTCCATTTAATCATCCATTATCATATAAAACTAAAATACTTTTTGTTGTTGAGTATTTCAATATTAACATTTTGTAGTTTCGCCTTTCCAGCCATTTGTGTAATCCTTTGTGTAATCAGAAATAAAGAAATAAGGTAATTTATTATTAGCCAAAAAGTTTGATTTCAATCGTGTTATGGATCTCTCTGATTCAAAAGCTTCGAAATATCTCGCACTGCCCCAGACAAATGTTGGGATTTTATCAAGAGAAATGATGACGTACTTTTCTACAGCAGTGTTATCTGTGTGTGTTCAACAGCTTTATATGTAAGACAATATATGTGATTTTTGTTGTAATCTAAATTATATTTTCAATTATATTATATAAGGAACTGAAATCTATATTATATTAATATAGATTATATTTCAATTACATTTCATTATGGTGTCCAGATTGTTTGCACAAATTTTAAAGATAAAAGATGAAATTAACAAAAAAATTTGGCCGTCAAAATCTATGAATTCTTGAAATTAGACAATTACAGGAACTCGATATATTTCATGGAACTCATATAAAAGGAAATAAGCAACATAATGCAATATCACAAATTATTTGTGTTTGGAAAGCATTGAAAAACGTAGTACTCTATTGTATAGCTGTTACCATTTCTTGTATTGAACTAGCTAGTCTATCTACGGTCTGTATTTTGCGAGTGTTCATGTCTAGCTGCTCTCAGAATTAACGAATAGTGTATCTACCTATTTTAATACGTCTTGGAAATATTTCCATTGGGTATCTCCCAGAAGTCAGAATTTGTTAATGATATTTAGGACGCCCGCGTTTAGAGGGATTCCCCTATTATCTGAATTCACGACCTGCAACCTTAAGTCCCGTGGTAAAAGTGTAATCATGACAAATGATTTAATAAGTATTAATGTCATTAGGCTAGTAAAAAAACAAATTATGAACGCAGTTGAAGTTTGGAACTCGATGCGACAGCTGGGTTTTTAACGAACTGACTTCGATATTTGTTGTCCCTTTTTATTAAAAGAAAAATCGCATAAATGACAAATAAATAATAATACAAATAAAAGATCCGTATTATGAATAGAGGTTTTCTTACGCTAGCTTTTGCTAAAAGTAGTGTGTTCTTAATGGGGCAGTGGTCCTTAAAAGCGGCTATACATACTAGAGAGCGGATTTTAATGACCTAAAACATCTAAAAAAATGGTAAATAAAATGCTCTTAAAATGCACATAAAGCAAAGAAAAATGCCGTAAAAAATTGACCAAGATCAGTTCAACTGAACAACTTAGTATATTGCATATGTTGCTGATGAAATCGAGGCTTCTTCCTTTCATTCAAGTGAACTCAGCTTGCAAACATTTGGTTTGAACTAGGCCAGGAAGT
The DNA here is from genome assembly GCA_017312745.1 of Gryllus bimaculatus. Classification (NCBI taxonomy): domain Eukaryota; kingdom Metazoa; phylum Arthropoda; class Insecta; order Orthoptera; family Gryllidae; genus Gryllus; species Gryllus bimaculatus. The sequence continues at coordinate 12,631,212 of BOPP01000019.1, forward strand.
CTTTGAGTTATCCCGAAATTCGCCGACAATGGTGCTGAAAGCGTTACAGAAACCTTAAATTACATACTGACGACAGTTATATATACTGTCGACATTATAATTTCTGAGCAAAGAAATCGCATAGGCTACCCAGGAATTCTATAAAGAACATTTATTGCATCTCGTAAATATTATTTGAAACAAACACCATTAAAATCATATTAAAAATGAAGTCCGCGAAAATACTCTAAAAATAAAGAAAAAATGATTTATTAGTCGAAATCGACGAAAAATGCAAAAAAAATCATATAACAATACGTCATTTCCTTTTACCAGAAAATGAGATGAGTTACTATACTAAAATGCATCATTCTAAAGTGATAAACACAACATTTCAATTACGCAATACCTTACTTTGGTTGTGTAATGTCTATATAACTTACTATGGTATTTGAAAAAAATATGATTAATGATTTACCGACTGAGTTAACTCAGGGCAATACTTTTGAGAGTGTTGGGTTTCTGATCGGTAAGTCCAAGGATTAGAGTCCTGACGGGGGCGGATTTTCGAACCTAGCATCATAGCTTTCAATTCAGCCGGTCTGGAGAGGATAAGTATCAGACAGCACCGCTGATTGGTTGTTTTTCGTGGTTTCTCCGATGAATACCAGCAGCAGTACTCTAACAAACAGACCATGGACGTGATCTTTCCTTCCTCATCCTTGTCCCCACCTCTCCCCTTACACACACTTATTTACTTGCACATGTTCAGAGACCGGTCGAGCGCTTGGAGTGTGCTCGGCTGGCGGAGACACCTGAATGCTCACGTGAAAGTTGGCGCCGGATCTCACTTCCAGTTGGAGGACTTTTGCCGACTCTGGGTTGCAACGCGCAAAACGCCAACGGGACTAAAAGCTGTAGAAATTGACGGGTCCAACACCAATCAATCAATTTATTGACCTATCAATATTTCAATCAATTAGTTGATGATTTGTAACCTTGCCTACAACTCCGCCTTTCACGACCTAAGTCGGGCAGCCCCTCTTCCGCACCCGTGTCCAGGTAGTCAAGCGTGGCGGGCCGGGCAGAGGGGTGAAAGAGGGGGCCGAATTTACGCGGGCAGACGCCTCCAGACCGCGGCGGGCAGTTTCTGCTGAGCTCGCTCCCGCACCCTCGCCCGCGCCATCGTTCGGTGCGACGGTCCCTGCCCGTCATGAAGTGTCTCTTGCTTCCGCAGCAATGTGCTGCAGGCGAGCGCACAGATGTTAATCGCTAAAGACATTAGGACGCGCGTAAAACACGTGTTGATGAAAGGAGTCTTTAGAGAGGAACGAGGAAGGGTTGGGAATGTAATATTCGTTAATGATGAATTACTAGCCCCGTGTACTCTGGATTACTACGCAATTCTGTCGCTGTTACTCACGCCCAGATTTAGCGACATAATAATGACTCAATGTCATTAAAAACGTGTTTTGCAGACTAGTTGGTGCAAAATAACAAGAAATCTCTGTTCTAAAAGCTCTACCTCTACTTATGCTGAATCGAAAAGAAATAAAACTGCAGTTGGCTCTTTCTAATCATACAGCGAAGATTGTAATATTATTGCTACCTGCATTTATTTTTAAAAGAATTCGCTCTTCATAAATAGAGAATAATTTTTAAACTTTATCTCACACGAAACACGTTTAAAGTAAAATGTGACAGAATATTATATGACGTGAAAAACAACTGGGGAAATATAAAGATAAAGGCTCTGAACTGTAAGTTTTTTTAAATAAATTAATATTTTTTCAGACAAATATTTTGTTATAGGGAAACAGTTTGCATCGTAATAAGTTTGAAACTAAGACAACAATGCCAACAATTGGCAACTACTAAATTGCTTTCACATGTCAAAATGTAATAAATTTATTTAACCTTAAATAGCGACTTTAGGTTTGAAGAACTGAAATTTCATAATTACACATTTGTTCCGTGATCATCCTTATTAAATATACAGTCGACTCCAGTTACAGTGATCTTGGATATAAAAATCCCTCGGTTATAGTGAACGTACGTCATTGTTCCCGATGCACTTACATTACAAATAGACATACAAAGATTAGGTTATAGTGAACTTAAATATCGGTTATAGAGAACGAATTGAATACTACTCCCCGGTAATTAATTCCCTCCTAGAAAAGAATATATCCCCTCAGAGCCAGTAATTCCAACGCGGATTGAAAACAAAATATCGTAAAAATGGTCAAAATCAAAGAACTGTCCCTCGAGGTGAAGGTAGCAGACTCGGAATTGGAACCTTACTGAAGACCTTACACCACTCACTCTCACTGTGGAAACAAAGACCGTGTCTTGCGTGGACTGAAACTGGCGACGAAGACGATTGGTTGCCTCACACGATTGGTTGCTTCAGTGTGATTCGTGGTGTTACTTGATATTCCACGGGGCAATGCGCGTTGAGTTCTACATAGGCGACAGGAAGCACGTGACTGCCACAGCCTGGCGGCGTGCCGAAATCAATTCGCAGCGTCACGCGGAAAAGCTATCAAGTTCATGAACCGTTTGCGCCATCTCTCTACAGAAAGTATCGCCAATGTTATTAAAAGAGTAAAAGCACATTCGGAGAGCGGGACGGTCTTCCAACAGTGCAAGAGGCATTGAAAGCTGTCATGGATTCTTTTTATTTTTGAAATCATCGGATATAGTGACCCTCTGAAATAGTGAACCAAACATATTAGTCTCCAGAAGTTTACTATAACCGGAGTAAACTGTAACTCTATATAACGTGATTCTGTAATTAACGTTTCATTTTCAAATAAATTTATAGGTTTATAATACCAGCACGTGACAACGGAAATTTTATAGATATATCACACTTTAAAAATGCTTTGAGAGTAGATGCGCATTTTTAGTGTTTCGTTCTACAAATTAATCTGTTCAAAAATGATTTTGTTAAATTCATAACATTAGCAGATTATTATGTATTTTATCAGTTGATTCCGGAACTAAAGTTAGAAATGTTTTATCGCCAACCATTATTTTGAAATGATATACCAACTTGTTTTCATGTTTGAGCATTAATGGTTCAAAATATGCCGATTATAAAAATAAATTTTATTTCATTGTCTCAACAATTTACTTCGTTTATGTGACTGATGTCTCTAAATTCAAGGAAATCACTAAGTATTTTTTTCTTGAACCACTATGTGGCGTTTGCAAATGGAGCAGCAGATTTTTGTCATGGAGGAATCTGTGTATTCTTCAGATATGATTTAAACTCCGAACTATTTCTGTATATTTTTCCTCTGTAAATTCAAATGTAAGTGGAGGTCAGTGTATTATAAGAAGAAATATGTCTCTAAAAGTTTTAAATGATAAACAAAATCTGAAACTTTTGTGATGTGATCACTTTGAAAGTGGGGCAAAATATGTCTTCTCAATTTCAAAGAGCTTAGGAGTGTTATTTGGATACCAAAAGATACCATAAGAAGTTTTCGATCCTGTAAATATCTTGTGCAAAAGTTTTAACATTATTAAGCGGTTTGTTACAATGATGAGTGAGTACAATGATCTTGTCATGTGTCATTTGCAGTTTCTCTTATAACTTAAGATCCTATGAATTATTCAATATACTACTAGATCTACGTCCTATTGAGAAACATGATTGGATTAAGTACTAAATACAAACACACTTTTAAATACCACCTTTTAAAATCAGCAAATCGATCGGTGTCTCATGCAGCAAACCTACGAGTTATGCTTTCAATGCGAAAGAAGATTTTGAAGGATTTCATGAGTTTAATAATGACCCTGATTTTGTGGAAGAAATTGTGGCGAAGAAACCCCACTTTTTGATCAGGAGGATCTAAAGAATTTGGTTCCCCGTCATCATTTATCTAAACTAAAAAACAAATTACTTGCTCCGAGAATGAAAAGTTGGAATCTTCCGCAGGATGATACCAATATAAGCTTTTTCTGTCAACGCCCCAAGCAATTTGAGGTTTTCTGAAAAAGTTGGCATAGTTTTCTGAAATAACGTTGGTGTCATAATAGAATGATTAAGAACTATAGGGTTATGGGATGTAATATAACTTTTAAAAATACGCATGCTCGACTTTATTTATCTGGAAACCTCGGCGTAGTCAGCGACCAACGTGGGGAGAATTTCTTCCAGGACATCGCTGGAATGGAAAGGCGTACAATAGTCTTCAAATAAATTGGCAGGCTATTGGTCAACACCCAGAAGAGATATTCGACAAGGGAGTACACAGAAAATCTAATTCACATACATTTGAGGTAGGTAAAATTCCATACAGTGAAAATATAATGCATACATGCCAAAAAAAATTCACGCAATTACTCAAAAACCGTGGGGGATAGAAAAGTTCTGTAAAAGGATTTGAAATTATCACAATAAAATAAATAAGAATAATCTAATGTTTATGTTTTAAATAACAAAACCTTTAGTTGTTGGTATGTTACAAATACGTACTATTTGCAAAAAATGATATCATTCCGTAGGAAAGTATTATTTTTTACTTCGTGTACTCGGTTTTCAAACTTGAATGTGAATTCAAACTATAACAAGTGTTTAGTGAAATAAATTTTCAAAAGTAGTTTTCAACACAACAGTTTTATCTCAATGATGCGTTTATATAACATAAAACGGTCTAAATAGATTAATTCAATAAATCTGTATCAAAATATAGTCGAGTTAGTTATTACTATCGTCAAATTCTTAGAATGAAGAAAAAATGCTGGAAAATAAAATGTTACAAACTTTATTTGTCATTGCAAATCAGGAATCAATATTATATATATCGTAGTGTTTTATTTAATTGCTGAAAAATAGTGCTTGAATAAGAATGTGCCACAATAATTGTGATAATTGTTACCAACGTCACAAAAAATCTTTGTAATTACTCATATTACAGAATGAATGTAACTAATTTATTCACAATCGAAAAGAAGTTCAGTATTTATTCACCATTTAGAGGAAAGTTAAATACGGCAATTCTAAATTTAGTTATCACGATATGACCGAGTTGTTCTATGCAGATAAAACGTGTGACCTGCACACATAAAAGGCAACGCAGTCAAACTCCTGAAGTTTCCAGCACCAGTTTTTACATCCGCCGTAAAAATCTGCGCTTTGCTTGATCGAGGTCTTTGCAGTTCCGGCGGAGCGGAAGATTGCAGCGTTAGTGGCAGAACTCCGCGGGAAATAGGCGGCGAGGCCACGTGCGCGGGCGGGGCGGGCGGCGCGGGGCGGGGCCCGGTGACGGAGCGTCACTGAAGCTCTGGGCGATCGTCCCCGATCTCCCGAATTGAAGGGGCCAGCCCTTTCTCCTGCACGATCATTTGTTATCTCGCCAAGCTGCTCCTTCCGAGCTCAGCCCAGCGGCCGTGCTGCCGCGGCTTGTCGCCAGCCGCCCGCTCCGCCCGCCGCGCCGACGTGCTTCGGGTCGACTTCGCCAGCGCAGTTTCCGTTTTACCGCCCTTTCGCGGATTTTATATCTCTTTATATTTTCTCGTTCTCGTTATTTTCATATTTATTAGAATTCAGAGGGAAGAGCAAGGAGATATGGAGTGTGTGTGTGTGTGTGTGTGTGTACCGGTTAGCCAGTTGTGTGTTGTATCTCAAAAATGCAACAATGAAGAATAATCAATCAATGAAAACATGAGATGGAATAGTTAGAGAAATTACGAAATTACGTACTTACGAAAAGGAAGTACGCACAAAAAAAACGTTCATTGGCCTGTGGCTTATTTTTGACTATTTAGTATTCATTGATATTGATTCATTTCCCATTGATTCATGGTCTGTTATCAAGTATCACTCACTCCCCTTTTGGCACCATTTTATTTCCGAAAACTACGTTTTACCTTCATGTTATATGACACATTTTATCACTTCTTTGCAAATATCGTTCGAGCCCAACACGGCTAATGCCCATTACAACCTTTATAACCGTAGCCACCACCCTCTAATTTCATCCTTCACTGTAGTACATTTTATTTTCCACTTAGGTTCTTCCAATACTAGATGTTCCACCAGCACTTACACAATAGGTTTTTCCTCCTTGCTTCAATTCACTGCAGGTATATTGATTGGCGACTGAGGTCTAATGTCTCCTGGAAGGCTCAGTTGATCTATTCCCACTGGCTGGTTCAGGTCATCCAATATAATGGTAACAAAGAAAATGAGTAGAGTGCTCCGAGAAGTGACCGGTCGCGCTTTGCTGCCGAAGCTATCATCACGGGGAAGAGGTGGGTGAAGTCCAAACCCCGCTTCGCAATACGCAGTGGGCCATGTTTTAACAGACTCATCGTACTATTAGGGAGGGGGAGTCAGCGACGAGCTCCAGCGTAGTTTTATTATTTTCTCCCTACGGAGCAGAGAGAAAGCTATGTAATGCGGCGCAAAAAATGGAAACTTTTGGCAGAAAAACTCTTAATACAGGGCCCTGGTAGCACAAAACTCGATAAACTCCAGTTGTTAAATTTAGAGGGGGAATCCTTTAACACGCAGTGCAGCCAGAACTCATGTTTTGTTGGTTCTTGATACCGAAAATTCGATTGATTGCAAAATGTTCGTCTGTCTGTCCGTCTGTTGTCTACGATAGTGGATAAAAACGTTTAGCAGTTTTTCTCCTAATTTGATTTTCCCCAAACTATCTGGCTGATGTCGCGGTTCCTTGAATTTCAAATCGATATTTCAGGAGGATCAATTGTGAGTAGTACTTTAGTAGCCTGAGTAGCCTCTTGATCATTTTCCAAATTTTTAAAAAATGGCGCCATCGATTTTGATTAAATTATGTCGTTAAAAACCTTGATTTTTCGAAAAATGCAAAAGTTTAATTTTTTCGTAGTCTTCCTACAAATAAAACATTAAAGATAGAGAGTTTTCTCTTGATAAAATCAGTTCCTTAAAGATAGATTTTCAAATAAGGTCAAGTACAATTATTCGGAAATGTGAGTACTTTTCGGGTAATATTGCGTGAAAATACGGGGGGTGAAAGTACGACCGCACGAAAGCTGTATTAGCACCACTAGCTCATCCCTCTTTGTTTAGATAAGCAGTTAGCGTCTAAATATTATTTTCCTCTTTCAACACATTTAAGATGTTTAAAAACATTTTTTTCACAAATGGCGTAATTGCTTAGTGCGAACTCCGGTGTTTTCTTACAGCCAGGTTTTCTTACAAACACGTGGTAATGTTGCTTTTGAGCCTATCGATGTGGAGAACAGATGTGGATTCGGAACAATGTAGTGAATGTTGAGCTTGTTTTTACAAAACACAAAAAAAAGTGGCTATCTATGACTTCGGCCACAAGAACATAAAATGTTCAAAATATGCATGTCCTTGCTATACCCTAAAAAGGGAAAATATTTTAATACGGAATTGCGGGGGAAATTTTAATACTACTATATTGTTAATTTTATGTAGCTTTAGTTGTTACATATGAATACTCAATTTTCCTTCAGTTATATTGGGCGTTGTAGTTCTAGGTGTCTCCTTGGTTAACGTGCTCTCTTTCCACGGCACAACCCCGGCTTCGCCCCCTGGTCGGGGCAAAAATTAATTGTGTGCTTTCCTTGTAAAGCCTCACTACTGTGTGGGGATGAGAAAGCTCAATTGTCAGAAATTCTGCTGAGAAAACCAGAATACACCGTAGAGATGACAATGCGCTAACTACAAGTTCCCGTTGGCCCATGGCCGCAAGGTCGGGACGCTGTTGGTAGCCCTTAGCCTTGAATGTACAATGTCTTTTAAAAGTGTGTTTAACCTCTTTCCTATTAAAACGAAGACAGGGTGAAGGGAATTACGATCGAATGCCTCCATAAGACGGACCGGATAACTGCATTGTTCAATTCTAACAAAAGCTGTTGGTTAAAAGTAGTATCAAACCACATATATTAATCTCTTATAGACAAAGAAATTAAAATTGTATTTGAAAATAAAATTAAGTACTATTATTGTTCATATATTAGCATTACATTATATATTACATCATCGATTCAAACATGCTGAGAATGCAAACGACATGTCTCTCTCATCAAGTTGGTATGTTTTCATAAGTCGCGCATCTTTGTTGCGGACTAATTTTCCACCAGTCTCACATTGAAAATTTACGTACAATTTCCATCTTAATTTCGCGAAGAACGGAGTTTGTAATATGTACAGAAAAGGGCTTACACAGAGTTGTATTTCTCCTAAAAACGATATTAAAAGTTTGTAGCTGTAACTTTGAATTACCAGCTCGTACTCTTTTATTACTATTTTGGTTTACTGCTGCTTACATTAACAAGTTTTCAGCAACGTGAAAAGTTCTTAACGAAAAATCGGCTTTTGAAAAGAGATAGTTCTTGTCAAAAAATGTATTAACAAGACTGTCCTGCAGTGATAAATTAAAGAATGAACGATGACTCATAACATCTCTTGGAATTCGACGGTCTGTTCTGTAATCTATGTGTTCATTGATTGATTAGTGCTTATAGGAACGTGAACTACTAAGGTCATTAGTCCCGTAAATATAGTGTGCTTTATTGTAGGTGGTGGCGTTGCTATTCTCTCGGGGGATAGCAAGATCCTGACCCAACCTACACGTCGGCTTGCCGGGTTTCCCCAACCAGGTATCTACCAACAGAGATAAGCCCTAGCAAATCACCCGAACTTTTTAGCTGAGCCGAAAAAGCTGCCACCCTCGGGACTCGACCCCTAAAACCTCCCGGTCTCTTCTACCAAATATATGAGTCAATTGAGTTGATTAGAATTTATACGTTCATGTTACTGTTCAAGGATAATGATTCAATAATCAGAAATGGCAAATGAGAATTAACGAAATGCATCAATTTATTCCATTTAAATGAAATTAATAGTTGTTGTAAAGAAGTTTAAATAATTATGAGATCATTTGTCATTTTAAATGATTAATCTTTGTGAAATGAATATTTTTGTAACTTTTGGGAATGTTCATATTAAATATGAAATTGAATTTGAATCAATTCTGGCATTGCAACGTAAACAAGTAGAGAATAAACAATTTCTTTTATTTGATACGAATAATTAAATCGTTCACAATCTATTCCGAATATTTTTTATTAAAAATAATTTATCTTATATCGTCATTGTTGAGATCAACATTATAATAAATGATTTTTGCCAAATATACTTATTTTGATCGCCTTTTAGAAGATGCATAAAATCCTCGCTCTAACGCGTTTCTTTAATTCATGTGAAATGGATGTGTAATTCATATGTGTTACAATTTATTACAAAATATGCGTTATTAATAAACTTCTTGTTTGCTTGTCTTTTATAACAATTGAAGTAATTATATATTTCGAACGCGATGTCCGAGAGTCGAATATTGTCGTGAGATAATACTAACATATACAGAAAAAAAAGAGATTTTTTCAAATGAAGCAAGTTCCAAAAAATATTACATTCTAATTGCGGAGTTCTTATAATTACGTGTACTATCAGCTAATTTACACAAGTAATAGTAGTAGAGATCCGCTCAATGATGTGAATAGTCCTGAAATGAGCCATCGGCCAGTGAGACTGCCTCTCCGAACTGGTTTAGGCTGGAGGCGACAGCAACGGCTACGATTTCATCTCTCCCACCCCACCCGCCCCTACCCCCGCCCCTGCCACTGCCACCACGCCCCGCGGCTGCGCCACTCCATTGCCGGCGCCGCCGATCGAAAACTGATTTTCACCTAATTTCGCGCGCCCGCGCGCTTCACCGCGTCCATAAGCTCCGTCTGCCGCGCCTTCCACCGCCCGCCATGATCGAAAGCGACCGCACCGCTCTACGCCACGTGCCACCCATGCGATGGCGGCGGGGGAGTCGCCAGGGCGAGCGGGGAAGGGAGATGGGAAGGGCGACGGAGAGGAGGCGGGAGGTGGAGCGGCGAGGCCACGTGGGAGGATGGGTACAGCAAACGCGAGGAGGTGCTGCTGTGGAGCATGGATGGCATGATATGTCGGAACTCTTCAGCGGTAGAAGTGTAAGTCATTATGAGCATGGTGGTGGTGGGATGTAAGACATTGTGTGGTTTGGCGTGGTACAGTGTAGGGCATTACGACATCGTAGAGCAAGAAGAGTCAGGGCAGGACAAGACATTGCGTGGAAGGTCAGGTAATGGCGCGTCATGGCGGGGCAGAAGGAGCGGTGTTAGTCACAACGAGGCAGGGTAAGGAGGGTAATGTATTGAGTGGTATATAATGGTGGAATAAGACATGCCACGTGGCACGGCACGGCGGGATAGGGCAGGGCAGGGACAGACAGTATGGGTGAACATTAGGAGGGTAAGATATTGGGTAGTACATCATGGCGATACCGTGCGGAACACCACAGGGTCAGGCAGGGTGAGACTGGACAAAGCACGACGAAGCGGAGCAGGCTGCTTGAAGGTGAAAGTTGAGGAAGAGAGTGTTGAGTGTTGAGGAGGAGAGTGTTGAGTGTTGAGGAGGAGGGTGTTGAGTGTAGAGGAGGAGGGTGTTGAGTGTTGAGGAGGAGACTGTTGAGTGTTAGGTGGGAGTGAAGGGGAGGAGCAGGACGAGGCGACTGGGAGTGGGATGGCACGAGAGAAGAGTAGACTGAAGCGCGGCGTTGCGCGCCCGAGAGAATTGTTGCGGGGAAGAGCGGCCGGACTGACAGCGGGGCGGACCGGCCCGGAGTGGCGACTGCAGCTGAGCGGACGGGGAAGGACTTCGACAAAGCCGTGACGAGGATAGCACGGGAGCGGAGTCACCCGGCATTGCTTTTATGCAGTCCAACCGAGATACATTGCAGAGAACCGCTGTATGGTTTCCTGGAATTGAATTTCCATGGCTCAATGTTTCGCTGAATTTGCGGAACAGTGAAAGCAATTATCTAAAATTATACTTTACAAATTTGCGTATTCATTTGTTATAAATAACATCTTTTCCATTCGTACTAATTTAAATATTATAATAATTTTAATTAACTCCATCCATTCAATTTTTTTTTAATTCTTTGAGACAAATATTTCCCGTTCGGAGTATTTTTATGAATTAAATTTGTAAATACACGTTATGAAATAAAATTACACCGACAATTTTCACTTGCTAAAATATTTACTCTCAATAATATTCTGTAATATTAGAAGATTTCCTGAAATACCCTCATAATCAATCGAGAACGATATTTGACTAGTGCAATGCAAAGTGACATTTAAAGTGATATAACATACCAATAAATGCCTTTGCGTGGCGAACACATTCCTTTACTTTTTGTTCGAACTCATCCGAATAGTGCATGTATTCTGTCTCCACAAACTGAGAATAAATACATAAGCCTATAAACCTTCGTGAACGATAGTCGAGAACCATGAATTCCGGTCTTTCTTCGAACCTTGTTGCCACCAATTTCTTACACTACACCCATGAGTATTAGTTGCCAGTAGTGAGTCCACAGTCGAGTGCTAGCAAGTATTCCAATGCTTTGAGTAATCAGCGGATCCTTAAAGATTTATATGCAATCTCTAACGTTGTGCGAAGTCTTTAATCACGTGCAAAAGTGCTCCTAATATCACGTACTCTCTGCAGACAAAAGTCAGCAGAGAGCGCAGTTATACTTGATTTGATTGATGCGCACAAAATTTGAGTAAGCTTGTCACTGAATTAATCAAAATCCAGGTTGGGACGAACAGTTTGAACTCGAGAGTAGGGAAGGACCTAGTACAAGGACAGAGTGGTCCTGAAACACCCAGAACGCTTTGAAAGGAGACATTTGTGGACTTGCCAAAATTTAAGGATGCAAATGTGGTGTACGAACATGGGTCTCTTAGCTTCCATTTCACACCATGAACATGGTACGAAAATTCTTTTAAATATTTTAAAGGTCTATACAGCAGCAAATATTCAGCAGACAAAGCGTCTTATCTTGCAGAGAACTTCAACAACCTTTACTTAATTAGTGCATTATTCTAAAATTTGCTTGCTCATTTATTTCATGTTGTATATCTATCATAGTTATGAAATCCCTCACAACAAGCATATGTTTATTACAGAGTTGTTTAGTAGTTGTTTTTTATTTAATGGTCATTGGTTTTATGTTTACATTAGCATTTAATGATAGTGATTATTAAAGTGGATACTATCTCTGTTTTACTAATAACGTTTTACACGCACCTACTCTTCTAAAATCTGCTATAGAGCAGTTATAAGTATTTTATTGCCAATACTTTTCTATTTAAAATTATTTCCCCGGAGTATAAGGTATCTGTGGCAGGACTGAGGATTTAAAAATTTGTTTGCACAGTACCTCATCTGCAATGAGTTTGTTTTCATTCTTCCTTACGACATATAAATAGAGCATCATTTAACCGTACGTATAAAAGTTAACTCTATCACTTACTGATCTTCATTTACACTCTCCATCTCATTCTCACAGAACTTTGATATACAGATAATTCAGCAGGAACTAAGAATACATTTCCGTACTTCGAGTGACAAAATCAGAGACCTAGTATATACCCTGATCAGAAAAGAAATTGAAATTTTTTTTTCCTGCTGTCTGTGCTCGGGTGGCTTACGGACAGCGTGCTAGCTTTCTGCTAGAATTCCATTCTCGGCCTGGGCAAAACTGGATCCGTAGCTTTCTAACAAAAATTATCTTAGTTTTTATAGTTGTGTGAAAAACGAAGTATCAGGCCGTCCATTAAGATAGGTACGGTGATGGCAATATGTCATACTTGCTGCATGTTTCCCTTACACTTAGGCGTAAATAACAAAACTACGGCCTATATCTGGGAAGGCCACCATTTGTCATACTTTGGATTTATATGAAGTATCTTAATCTTAAAATGCCAAATTCACATATCTCCAGTACCGTAAGAAGTACACGCGTGAGATCATGTGTTAGAACTAGACTGATTCAGAATATTACGTTAAATAGTTGTGAGTTTAATATCCAGGCTGTGAATATCACACAAAGAGTTCTAAAACCTCTGCGAACACACCCTTTCCATTTAACTTGTATTTCCATTTTCGCTGGCGTATGTAACAGTTGTACAATTTTTGAAATGATTGAGTCTCATTTATTCGCAGTTGAAATTCAATAAATTTATGTAATTACATTTAATAGTGAATGCATTTCTGACATTTTAATTCAGTGAAATTTCTACCAGAATTCAGGAATGTAGTTTCGGAATGGTCTCAATTCTGAAAAACGTTAATGGGTGAAGTAAATGTTCATTTGTGAACGAAATCTAGAAATTTTGTAATTATAATTCATTTGTTAGTAGGATATTTTGTTTGTTTCCTTATGTTTATTTTCCTTCCTACGTATTAAATAGAATATATTGTAAAGTTGCGGCAGAAATTGGTGATTTTTTCACAGAAATCTCTTATTTTTGGGCCCGGATAAGGAGAAAGTAATGCCTTGTTCCAACGTATAATAAATGAGTACTTTTACTGTTATTAACTCAATATCTACGTTTTATGGGTACTTAATAACCTCCTCATTTTATTCTTGAGAGTGAGTTGCTTATATTTTGATACTGTGTCCTCCATATAAACTTCAGAGCGTAAACTACTTATTTTAGTTTTAATACTTTTAACACTGTGCGGAAAAAGTAAATTTTCCACACACGTGCGCGAGGGTGCGTTTATACCCGCTCGCGTTGTGCGCGTGCAATATATTTTTCACATAGTTACAATTACCAAACACAAATTAGGCTTCTGCGGGTCCGGACGGCAGAGAGCGTTAAGGCAGTTGTGCCATAGCGATCTCGGACCGAAAGATCGCCGGTTCTAGTCCCACCTCGGCCATGGTTGTATTTGTGTTCGTCCTTTCACCCCCACCCCCGCACCATCATCACAATATCATGTCATCTTCATAAGTACCATGTCGTAAATGCAATAGTGACTGCTAATGACCTAGATGTTAATGCGACCTAAAAAATCGCTAGGCATCTGGCTTTGAGTTTGCCGACAAAATGAGTAAGCAGATCTTACTCTAATTACTTTTCCCGCGCGCGAAAGAATATTTTCAGTTAACCCAGACTTCGGTGCCATTAGCTCGAAATCCCTAGGCCGGCGGGGCCGCCGTTGCGAGCGGCGTGCGGGGGCGTGCGGGGCGTCCTGTGGGAAACAAAAACGCGAGCGCGAGGCGCCACCGGGAGCGCTGCGATTCCGGCTGCGTCGAAATCGCATTACAGCGACGTGATGCGCGGCGCCTCCTGTGTACTCGCTAATGGGCGCGGGGGCGGGGGCAGGGGCGCGATGGGGCCCGCGATAAAACGTGCGGGACGGGCTCTGGCAGCGGCCGATCGCTTTGGGGTGACTCCCAAGAATAAACGCTGAAAACGCACAGAATAACAAGAAGGAAATGTTGGAAGCTGGCATGCTGGAGCACACTGATACTTCCATCAAATGGCACCACTGCGTCCGAGGTTGTACAACTAGAGGGCAAGGATGTGTAAGAAATTGTAAAGCACCTAATCGGCGCTTAGCAGAAACGTAAGGGGTTGACCGTCATTATATTATAGAAGTATAGGTACCATAATATTCTACAATTGTATAACGAAGCACATAGTAGTACCATTTGATTCTACGTGATGTACTATACTGAGAGGATGCAAAATACTTTACTTATTTTAAAATCAAAAACATTAACGCAATATAACAGGTAAGATATGAGGAAAGGCGTCGAGATATAAATTAAAATGAGGCATCGGGGATGCGATTCATCGTAAAATGTAAATATAATATTAATTAAGTACATTTTAGAACATTTAGAAAATTTTTGGGAAACAAAGTATATTAAAATAATACAGTACATTGTTGACATGACAAGAGAGGGCTAGATGCGTGGTTGCGGGGGGCGACAAAAGCGCATCGAGTTGACGTAGTAACAATAAAAACAAGTAACGTATTTGTAGTCAGAACTAAGATGGATTTGGTAGCAGGAGGAGCAACGGCCGTCAGAACATTACAAAAAATATTTCTTGTTTAAGTTTTTGAGATGAGATGAAATAATGGGCACGATTAGCAGAAAATAGGAGAATAAGTTAAGTTAAACACCTCTTATTGAGAACAGAATAATATACAGGAGAACATTAGATCGCGAATTGCAGCAGTATGAACATAATAAATTCAGTATGATAGAGCTCCAGAATGAAAATATGATATAGTCATTGAATTTGTCACAACGCCACGTGGCCGGTATATCTTCGTAACGAAAAGAATAGATAATATTTTAAAGAACTTTACAATGTAGCAAGGCGAAGATATGTTTTAATTGATAACAGATAAATTTAAGACAGAACGAAAATTATCATTTTTCAAGTAGACAGTCAATGGCCATCAAATATAAGTAATATTACACAAAGTATAAAGCGATTTTTTGTCAAACTTCAGAAACGAAAAGAATATCCAAATAAAATTATTTTTGCAGTCGATACTTCATGTCGCTCACAATTTTAAAACAAATTACGAAGTATTTGATTTTTTATTAGAGTTTTTTAAAAGAATAAGTAATAAAACATTGCTTAACAAATTTAAACCTTCACCGTCCAATACTCGTATAAGGGGCAATTTTCAGCCTTCAAAAAGATAACGAATATACCCAGAGGTAGTGTAAGTATGTGATCGCCTAAATCCTTTGACTAAAATTAGAGCTAGCCACTTCAAAGAATTAAATAAAATGAATAAAGTATTGTCATAATAATAGGGTTAGTAGTGGACGTGTCACAATATGTACTTCCAAACTCTTGGTATCAGTAATCCAGTTGACTTAGCACCTACTATTTCTATTATGCAGTCGGGTGTAAGCAGCGCAATGTCTTGAGGCAAGCATGATATAATACAAATATTTTTTCTAATTACTGAGTTAATTTTTGTTTAAGATTTGTTCTAAGCATTAGGGCATTTCTTCAACTATCGGACACTATGCGTCTACAATACGTTTTTTACCAATACAACATTGTACTTGCTTAGTGAACAATTCACCATGCTCTACTCATTACTCACCTTTAATTCAGAGTTCATGTTGACTGAAGCTGATGAAGTGTTCTGGACGTGCTTTTTACCAGACTTGAACCACATTGGAATTATAAATAAAAACTTCAACACAGGAGCATTACATGGCGCTTAATTACTGTTCATAAATAAAGAAATTTAATACATCCAAGAACATTAGAATTCAATTTTTATCGAAAACAATACTTTTTTACGTTCAAAACAGTTCAAATAAACCAAATGTTTGTAGGATATGGTAAAATACAAATGAGATAACAACATTGGACCTGCAGGCCGTATTTTAGTGGCTGGTTTTGTTAGCCAAAAACATTCGAGACTCTTTCCACCTTTGTGACAATCAGTTCTAGTAATTTACTCTTGTTATTGGATATCGTCTGTCGCAAATAAACATTGACTTTCATTGTACATGCTCATTTTCTGGCAATAATTCTCTAAATGCCTACACAAGAATCAGAGTGTTATCAATTGCTTGCACCACAAATAAAATTACAATTCGATAACACTGACGATTCACCCTGAGGATATAGTTCCTAAAAGTTACGGACGACTGTGTCCTCAAATGGCCTTGATACTACTTTGAATGAGAATTATCCCTTAATATCATGTAAAAATTTCATACAATGGAATATTTATAATTCAACTTCAAAAGAAACAAAAAAAAACTTAGAAGTTTCAAAAATTTAAGATAACCAACAAATATTTGTAATATTATCAGATTGAAAAATGTAATAGATTTTCTTATGATATACATTTATCATTTGAAATTTGGCGTGAGTTATCTATTTTTTCTACTGAAGACAATCTAATATTCAGTTATTATTCACGTGTATCCAGGGGTGATATTTTGTCGTTTTTCTTTTACTTCTTGTTCTCCATTAGATTTCTCACACTATTTCTTCATTTTTCATTTAATTATTTCTTCAACATCAATACCATTGTATCCTCCGTCTGTACGGGTACCAAAGATCCGCTACCTGTGCAGGTCCGCGTCTCCCTGTCTGTTTATGTTTAACATTATTTAAAATAATATCTAACCGGAAATGCGCGTTTCTTCGAATTCACCGTGAGTCAGTGATTAGAGTTAACCATTTTTATTTTCGATTCATTACATTATAGTTGCAGAAAAGTATCGTTCTGTAATTAACTTGGTTGCTCATTTGACTCTTTCAATATTGAAATCTCCCTTGTGGCCGAAATACACCACGCATTACAGTGCGGCGTCGAAACTCCACCAACATTGGACAGGGCGTTGCTTTCATCCCGAGGGAGCGCGGTGCGGGCGGATGAGGACGGATGGGGGGGAGTGGGGAGGGGAGGGGAGGGCGGAGGCGGCCGAGTTTCGTCGCGCCGCCGTGATCCATCAACGTGCCCCATCCACCCCCGGCGGCCGTTAATTTCCATTATTCGCACCCCTAGCATCAGCGCCAGGGCCGCGCCCGTCCGCCTGCTCGCTCGCCCAGCCCATCTGCTCTGGCCGTCGGTCTGGTGTGTCGCCCCCGCCCACCCACGTACTCACTCGGCAATGTTCCGCTGAGCACGTCTCGGCGCGGTCTGGCCTTCCCGCACCGACATGGTGAGCTAAATCCACAACATCCTGTCCTGGTACATTCCTATTCCCAGCCCCCCCTCGCCACACTGCGATTTTACTTGGGATGGAGCCCAACAATACGACCCCTTACTATGCGACACCCCTACGTTCCAAACTCCTTATTCCCATCAAAACCATTACTTCCTTCTTGCCACCCAGTGCCCCAGTGATCCTTACTCCAAGCAGTGCCCCCTACCTCCCTTATCTCACACTTTCCTCCACGGCCACCTTCCTCCCTTCCACGTCCCACACTTCAGCCCTCGCAAATAACATCTAGTTCGTTCTCAACTGATCATGCATCCTGTAACGTACTCATCCAGATCTCATTCTATCCCTCCAAATCCGTTTCTTCCAGCCTGTCTGAAAAGTCATTCCCAGAACTAGCTATGTCCCTTCTTCTCTACACGACCTTTATCATTTTCACTTCCCATCTGCCATTTTCCTACGCATTTCCTGGCCCCTGGCTCTCTCATCCTGGTACCCCTGCAATCCTCGCTGTGTTCGCTCCCAAGCGTGTGTCGTCCTATCGACCAATTCCGCTTCCCGTCCGCCCTCTCCTCCCCGTCGCCCCCACTCGCTGTATCCGCCTCGCGCCCCGGCAGCCCACGTTCGGCCTCGCGGCGCGGACAGGCGGGCGAGCCAGCGGGCGGGCGTCCGCGCTGCATATAAATGCGCGTTACATTTACTCAGGGAAAAACCGGGGCGCGAATTAAGCCGTCCCCCACCTGCCCAATGAGTTTTAACCCGAATATCCCGCGCTCGCCGGACGGCGCGGCGGCCGCGGGCGTCCTCGCCTCGCTGCTGCTGGTCGGACTCCGCTCCCGCCCCCGCCCCCGACCCCGCACTCCACCCGTCCCGCCCGCCCCGATCCAGCTCCGCCGATCACCTCCCGCCACCGCCTCCGCCCCACCTCCTTCCCCGCCTCCACCTCCGCCCGCGACCCTGCCTACCTCTCGTGGCCCCGCCGTTGCCCTGAACCCTCACTGCCCCTACCCATCACCACCCCCGCCTCCTTCCCCGCTCGGTTCCCCTCTCACCCCCACACCTTCCCTTCGCCACCCTCACTCCTGCCCCCCCACCACCCCTGACTCCCTCCCCGCCCTGCCCGCCACCCCGCCGAACCGCCTGCGGCACGCCTTCTCCTTTCCAGCAGAATTAGCCTCAGCCCAAGCCTCGTCCCTCTTTGTTCGTACCGGGGGACAGTTGTGCTCAGGGCATCAACTGATGTCACCGCAGTGCCCTAACCCGGCAGGTCCTGAGGTTCGATTTCCAACGGTAGCAGGATTTTCGACAATAGCTACATACCTAAGCGAAGTCAACCTCAATTCTGGGGATTTAGAATTCTTAGTAGCCGGTTCTGAATTGCAGTTTTCCGTGGTTCTCATCCAAAACGAGGAGCAGAACAGTACCGTAACAAACGAGCCTCGGTCCGCGCGTGACCTTTCCTTCCTCTTTCTTGACATATCTTCACCTCTTACACACACACACACTTACATGCTCAACGCTACCACAAATGCCGGGAGATCCGTCAGGAGCTAAGAGATGGTCCCGGCTGGGGCGGTGCCGCGCTGGTGGAAGTGTCATGGCTGGTGAAAACCGGGTATCTTCGGATGGGTAGGTCAGCTCCGGATCTTGCCATGCAGTGGGGGAAGACCACCGCCACCTCACGAGGGAAAATCTGCACTATACTTACGGAACCAATGGCCTTAGTAGTTGACGTGCCAGGAATCACTGGCAATCAATCAATCAATCTTCGTTCGGACTCGATGCGATAGCTCAACGCGACGCGGTTACCTCTGCAGAGTTGTTAACCGGGAGGTTCTAGAGTTTGAGACCTGACGTTGGCGAATTTTATATCCAGTGTACATGATTATTATTATGATGACAGCAACCATTTGGATGAGAATTCTAACGACCCACTGTTTTGATCGGTAGTTTTATGTGATTTCTTCTCTTAATACGAGGCGAATTTCGGAGTAGTTCTTTACAAATGGACCACGGACCATGTGAGATATTTGCTTCTACATATTTTTCAACTCCTTTCAACTTACATACACATACGCACTACACTACCTCTTAGGTCGGGAGGCCAGTCGAGCTCTTCGAACTTCTCTTGGCTGAGGTGGTGCCCCGCTCGGGGAACTAAGTGAAGGGAAAAACCTTCAGAAGTATCATCGCTGGATCTCTCATTTCAGCGAGGCATGAACACCACCACCTCCCAGGATATATCTCGCACTACACTTACGAGTCATTTGACCTTAGTAGGTGACGCACCCGAAATGAATATTCACTCTCTCCGTTCGGCGGTATTAATGTCCCAGCGCTATATTTTCATATTTTCGGAATAATATTGTTTTGTTGACATCACTGATTAATTGCATTAAATATACGTATTTTCTTCACGTGTTGTTTGAACATTGCTCAAAAGTTCTAGCAGCTACTTCATTAATTTTTCACATATTTTGTCTATTTCTTGAGTTAATATGAATCATAGCTAATAATGAAATTGCTGTTCCTTTCATTTATTTTTTATGAGCATATAATTTTGTGTAATACCACCCCAGTTTAACGCAAACAAATGTAGCAAACATGCCTATTTAATGAACATCTGGCAGCATTTTAAGAGTTAGTTTTTCTACCACATGTTTTTATTCTCGGGCTGTTTTTCACTCTCGCCTACTCTAATCCACCTTTTTGTATAGGTAGAATATTGTTGGGCATTCTGTAGTGAGTAGTTGTGCACGAGCATATGGTTGCTAATTCTGACATTTTCATTTTTTCTATAGGGCAGAGGTGTAAATTTTCATTAAACGTGTATTCAGAAAATCCAAACACCTTATGAAAATATATTTTCTGTAGATGAAAGTATTGGAAGATGTAATTACAGAAAAAGAGTTTCCATATCAAGTATAATCTGTACTTAGTGTTTAACTTTCTGAACTTATCTCTACTTTTGTATTTAATTTGTTCCTATTCACTTGGAATACAAAGGTACAAATCATGAAACACAATAGAGAAAACATACTTATTCTCTATCGTCTATAATAGGAAATTAATGTAAAAAAGAACCTTCTTTCCAAATATTTTAATGTTCTAGTTTTGCTGGAATTTATGTCAAATAAAATACCATTTCCATGTACGACACAAAATATTTCTTCTTATTTTTCTAACCGCTTCTTAATACTCTTTTTAACTTTTCTAGAGTCACTTCACTATTGGTGATTTAACTACTGGGTTCCCACCTTGGACAGATTCAACACACTGCTATAATTGTGGGATTGCGTGAGACCTCACGCTTAAGTTGGCGCCCTGAGACAGTGAGATTCCTGTGGTCAATTTAAGGTCACGGCTGAGCAGGGGCGGCGCGGAGGGTGGTGACCCATAGAGAGGACAGTGACCACCGGGGGAGGAGGGGGTTTTGAGGATGAGGCGCGGGCGGGCGGTTCGAGTGGAGTCCCGCCGACCCGCAAGATCTGTATTGTGCATGATGTGAAAAGAGATTTGTGTGTGTGCTAGGGGTTTGTGGGAGAAAAGGAGATGTGCTTGTATTGATGCAATCCAGTAATTAAATGATATTGTTGAAACGAGTGTGTGTTTCGTTGAAAGAATTATCCCTGCAATATGCCATCCTACGTTACTGATGTCTACAGTTCCACTTCTTATTTAATTCTAATTTTCCATCCATTTTCTTGTTAAATCCGTAAGTAGTCATTCTGAAAATTTCATACTCGCAACTCACTTTTTACCTTCTTGCAAAATATTCATTTTTTACAAAAATTGAAGAGGTGATAAATTCCTTGCTAACTTTGCTATGAGCGCAGTTTTTATTTACCTCGATGAGATTTAGCTAGTTGTAATACATTTATGTCACGCTCTTAACACATAATTAATTCCCTAATTACTATATTGTCAGATTATCCATCATTTTCATTTGAATCCCAACGAACTGTTGAATCATTTTTGACGTTCTTTTATAAAAACGTATTTCAATTTATTGTCCATTGAAGAGAAGTTCCGGCTTTCATATTCATAAATAATAATCCTGTCATCCTCCTAGTTAAATTCCATCATTTGTTTGAATCCATCCATGGTACTGTCTCATTTTTATCATATTTTTCTTCTATCCCACGCACATAAACAATTTCATTTGAATATGATTTAATCTACTAGCTGGCGCACGCTCTACCATTGTCGTCGTATCCATACTCACACACGTTACTCTCCATTAGAAAGAGTTTCTACATTTACACCTAGTTTTTGAGCATGAAAAAATGTAACTCGCGTAGATATGGACGTGCCATATTCTTCTAATAATTTTACATAATACATTCATTACATAATAGAAAGTCTTTACATAACGGATTACCTAAATACACAGAATTTCATTTTTACGTATACTGATCTGTTATATGGGAAAAACGGAATCAAACAGTCTAAATAGCAGTTATTTATGATACGAGTGCTAAAAGTAAATTTAATTTTGCGAGTAGGAAATGTTGCGAGACGAGGCCGATATTTGGAGTGGCGCTATCATACAAGAAAAATAAAATCACTTTTACTCGTATGTCATGTACTACATTTATACAGCCTTACTGACAACCATTTTATTTTAATTCAAGTATACAAACCACTTAATGATATTCTATTATCAATACTAGCTGATTCGGCCACACGAAATTATTTTGTAATCTTTGACACATTCACAGATTTATCTGAACACTTGAGCATTGTCATCCTCTTACCACTAGTGCTAAAAATTGAGCTTTGAACACGCTATAAGTGCCCTGGAAGAACTACTTTTACCATTGGATGTCTAAAAACTGCTTTTTAACTTTCGTCGTTCCTAAATGAAGTTCGTTGTATGTTAGAAACAATGACAACAAATAAGAGGGTCAACGAGTACTCCTACAGCACAAAAAATAGCTCGTATTAATATTGCTTTGTATTGAACAAAACACGGCAGATATCACAAATAACGAACTTTGTTGGTTGTAAATTTCGGATAACATTTTCTTTTACGCACGATGGCAACAAATGGGTGAGCTATTTCGCATCACTTTCCACCACGCGTTTACAAACTGAAATTGGGCCTGTTATTTTCCCTATGTGAACATAACGACGTTAATAATTATAACTTTTATGGTATCTTATATTTGTTTAATTTTTGACAGAGAACTTTCTCAAATTCAGATAAGTGTCATTAAAGAAGACAATTATCAAAGATTCCATCCCTTTAAACAAATCACTAGATTTTGAATGTGCTTCGCATTTGTGAATAAATTTAAGAATAAATTATTGAATGAAAACACGATTGAGAAGTTACATTGCTAGGGAGTATACATGACGAACTCTTGAAACAATGTTTGCTGACCTATTTTTGAAGTAAAAAGTCAGAATTGTCGATGAATGATTGCCAATCTTACACAAATAATTAATGTATTTGGTATGTGCGAAGATTGTGTATAGAAAGTAAATCTTTAAGATAGCATTTAGAGATATTTGAGACTCATAAAAATGTCGGTTCAATTTTCTGTCAGATAATGATTATGTTGCGTATCACGATGCAGTGAAACCAATTGGCTTTTGCCTGTTAACTGAAGAGTCTTCGATTTCATTACTTCGAAATGATCATCTTCAAAACGACTAGTAAATGTCTCGTTCAAAGAAATATCCAAGATAATAGCAATATCTAAAAACATGATCTGGTTTGTAGAATTATCCGCAATTCACTTTTGTGCCCATAGTATGACATGTTAATTACAGTGTCGCGAGTTATAGATAACAGTATTACTGTCAGCTTAGATGTCGTAAATATATTCTTTGGTCATCTAATATTTATAACCATTGATCCAATTTGTTTCCTGGCAGCAGGTAAGTGTTTAATTTCCACGCACTTAGAGGATTACACATCTTCACTACCAATATCTTTGTTGGTGCAAATGTGTGAAATAGAATACTCAAACCTAATATTATTGAAGACATCAAAATAATATTATTTTGTTATTCTCATAAAAGATAGGAAATATATTCTGAAAGGAGTTAAAAAGTAATAAATACTATTAAAAACGTAGAAAATTGAGAAATTGGAAACAAGTTGCGTTTTTGATGTACAAAATCTTAAAAGTAATTGAAGGGAAAATTATACAAAACTTTTGCTGACCTTTACATACCCGTATCACGTTATATTATCACAATGAATCATCTTCTTGGCTTCCATGGTGTATTGTGGCATTTCACTTCGATTTCATCTCCTACTCTCCAACACTCGAATCCCACGCACCACTATCCCACCGCATCTGCATCCAGTCCAATCGCCGCCTCGCCCGCTTCTCTTAGTGATTCTGGACGCCGCTCCTCCCCACCACGCCACGCCACGCCACGCCACGCCACGCCAAGCCATGCCTCCGTCTCGCCCCTCCCCGGCTTCCGGCCCCGCCCGGCCCTGCCCGCGTCGGCTCGGTTTCATCCTCGCCCGTGATAAAAAGTTTCCATATTTCATGAGCGCGACGGGACACAACTAGCGCTCGTCGCGGCCGATCGGAATTGTAAAGTACCTGCACCCACGACTGCCCGCGTGGCCGGCACAGGCCGCGGCGGAGGGGGAGGGGTGAGGGGGCGGACGTGGCGCGAGATGCGCTGGAGGCGGAGGCGGAAGCCTCCTAAACTGATTTATCTCGGCGATTCGCTAATGCACGTATCCAAACGACCAGTTCGCCCCCGCTTCCAATCCCGTCGAAATCGCCGACGGAGGCGCTGTTTCAAGGGATTATGTTAGCGCAGTGTTTCTCAGCGGGGCTTCCGCAGTGCTCTACGCTGGGTGATCAGCATGAGTGACTGGGTGTAGCCATCGGGTGAGCTTTCCGATTCTAGGTACCGGGGTTCAGATCTCGATCGTCTCTAAGTGGAGTTAGCGAAGGGGCAAAACTGGTTTCCGACAAGTTTTCTCGAAATTCTCTTAAATTGTACGTCTCTCATTTAGCTATCACCCGTCAACATTATCATCATTTCATTTATCCATCATTTTGCTCACCGGCACATATAGACTCTCAGGTTTCAATACTTCAATTATATGAAGCAGGATTGGAAACTAGAGCGCATCTGTAATACGGTGCTACTTTGAAATACTAGTTTGCATTTTACTGTTAATTTTGAACTCGATGAGTACATGGTTCCCTAGTCGTCTGAAACTAACAGCAGAAGTTTCTGTTAGGGAGTACTGTCAGGCACTGAGCTAGAAATTTATTAGTTAACCCTCAACATTTCCACGATGCTCAAAATAATCCAAGAAGCTCTTAACCCAGAAAAGTAGTTGGTATATAATTAAATACTCAAACATATTGTTGAATAAATCATTATATTAGCATTATCACATAATTACAATTTTCGAATTACCTTACAAATAACAACTAGCAAAGAATAATAAATGTACTGACACACATTTCATGTGCACATTTTAAACTCTAACCCATCTCCAGTGTATCCAACACTACAACATGAATAACTCTTTGAATACACATGTATGAAATAAGAACATTAACATAATTTGATTGTTAGAACTATGCAGTGCTTCCTCTCTGCCTCTCTCTCTCCCTCTCCCTATCTCCCTCTGACTCAGATTTTATTATTATATCATTATCATATCATCATTATCATATTTATCATACCGTTATTTTCTTCTTTCAGGAAACGATGTCCGATTAAATCATGGGATTTGTTGTCCGTAATGTCTACAATAATTTGGTCAAGCCCAATGGTAACCAGCAAAATAAGCACTTTTCCATCGTTTCATCCAAACGCTACTTCATTCTCTCCCTATACAAAAACTGCTCTTAATTTATTCGTAAAAGCCATCATACTCAATTGCTCCATTAAACTAGCAGTGATGCAAGCTAATCCAGACAACGGAAGAGAAATAGTTGTTCACAGATAACATTGCCATTACTAATCTCCGATGAAATCTTCGTCAGTGGGATCATAGCGTCGATGTTGGATAAATGACGCAGCTATCGTTGCAATCCCTCACCCGCAGCGGTTCGAATGGCTCGATTTGGAGATGCATCTGCGTTATTTTTTTGCTGCCATTGATGCGATCGATTTGATATTTCAAAATAACTGTTGTAGCTGGTAATATATTCCTATGAGCTCGAATGAAGAGATTTAATCGAAACTAACACGAACAAATATATGGAACCAAAACTCTGCAAAAAAATTAAGCATTATAAAATGAGGATATTGGACAATCGACTGAGTACAATAATTTCAATTGTTTTTGAATTCATAAGCATAATTGCAGTCAATAAATGTTCTAGTCAATTTAGAACAATAGAAAACATAAATTAGGAAAAATGTTTGCGATTAGTTTAGCTGCAAATATAGTTCACAGACGTGCAGACGGAAGAAGGATTTTTGAAAAGAAAAAAAGCACTTTTCAGTTTCGGGGTACCAAAAAACTGATATTCTCCTAATTTATTAAAATTATTTAAACCTCGCAAACTATTTTTCACAGCTTTACATAAATTTCTTAATACAATGAGTATATTAGTGCACGAAGTATTAGTGCACTCTGTAGGACAATTATTAAACACGAAAGAAAAAGACATTGAGGACAAACAATCATTATTCATTGTGAGCATTGCAGAAACGAAAACATACAAATCTAGAATATTTGTTGTTACTAATAAAGAAAGATTCTCCGTCTGACTGATACGAGAGTAACATACGAGAGTGTTTCTATAAACTGCAAATTACGAAAACGCACAGCTCAAACTGTTGAAAAAAGTTGTTGGCCTTCAAAGGAAGATCGCAGAATTATTGCAATTGACAAACCCTGAGACGTATTCTAGGCATTCTTTGATTTAGGCGTTCTTTGGCAACTTTTTCAGCTAATGCAGGAGCAGATATACTTAGCCAGTAATTTACGGTGGCTGGATGTGGTGAATTTTGTCAAAGACGAAGCATTTAATACTACAAAGAAAATAATTGACAATCCATCAGTTGGTGGAATTCAAAATAATAATTGCCACATTTTTAATATTAACATTCATGTTTGGAAATACTTTTTGAATAAGTTTATTGTTCATATTGGTATTGTTTCGTAAAACTTCACTTTACAGATTGTATTAAATGTAAGAATGTCCATATTATTTTTATTGATTGTCCGGAAGAACTTAGAAATAAACGTTCTATAGGACGATTGATAGCACTGATCGGACTTTCCTTCCTAGGGAGGCAAACACGGGCTTTACGCCCCTGAAATAAAGATATCATAGATAGGATTTCTAAGCAAGTATGATCAAAACGTAATGTTTTGCCGTCTCTTCTTCTTTGTTTCATTGTTTTTTCCTTCGTCGCTCCTTCATTGTTGGATCATCTGCGCCAAGATCCACCAGCTCCACCGTTCTTTATTCTTGCCTCAGCCACGTGTAGGTTGCTGTAGCTGTAGCTCCATTGATTCATTCTTATTTATTAATCACACTGGCGGAGGGCATCATCAGTTGTCATTACGTCTCTAACCGAGAGATTCTAAGGTTTGGGTCCCGACTGTGTTGGATCATCGACATCGACTTGGTCGATTTCAGCTGCAGTCTGGTGAAAAATTCAAGCGATTTTCGACTCAATTTTAAGTTGTTTCTGTGATCGATATCAGGCGAATATCAGAGCAGTACCCTACGAAACGTGTCATTTCTTTCGTTCCTCATCATTTCCCTTCCTTCTCCCCCTACGCTCGTAACACTCATGCACACAGACACATTTATGTATCATAATTCTAGCACACACGTTGGTTGTTTAGACCGTGGTCTGGATCTAAGGCTTCGGTCGACAAGGAAAACTTTCACCGCCCGCGATTTTACAATAGCGCGTCCAGGAAGCACTATTTATTTGATTGATTAGTGATTCCGGGTCCGTCAACTGCTAAAGTAATTAATCCCATAAGTGGAGTGCATGCGTTTTTCCTCTGAAGGTGGCGGTGATCGTCCCTCATGGATAATGAGATCCAGTGCCAATCCACCTGTCGGCTATCGGGGTTTTTCATAAATAGGTATCTCTCATCATAAGCGCCCCGTTCCCGCCGGGATATGCTCTAACCTCCCAGCTTGTCTTCCAATATGTGTGGTTCTGTCGTACATGAGTATGTGTGTGTATAAGGATGAGGTAGCACAAGGAAGAGGAAGAAAATATCGCACGCGGTCCGTGGCCCATTTGTTAGGATACTGCTCCGTCATTCGCCTGGTGTTAATCGGAGAAACCACGTAAAACTAACGATCAGACTAACCGGTCGCTAATCTCCTCCAGCCAGCAAGTGAATTCGATCTAGCTACGAAGCTAGTGGGGAAACAAAATAATCCCTCAGTCAACCTGAGTGTTTCCACATTTGCTCCGCTGCCTACGGCCCATCTGGCCCGGGCTCCTC
>BOPP01000019.1:12659232-12688815 GCA_017312745.1 Gryllus bimaculatus
TTTACCAGTAGGAGGAGATATGATTGTTTGCTGTATTTATAAATATTGAGTAATGCACATGTAAACGGTGTTAATTCATAATTGATATTCCATTATCCATTCATTTTTGGGAAATAATTTAATTTTTCGGATTATTTATTTTTCGTTCATTGAAGGTTGGTAAAAGTAACCTCGGCAATTTTATTGGCTCTCAATTTAGGAAGAGAAGAGAGAATGAAGTAAGTGTGATGTAATGTGATAAGCAGCAGGTCGATATAAGTGGGCCGCTTGGAGAACGCAATAAATGAGTTATGGTTTACTAATTTCTATCTCTCTTGTAAATAGGGGATTTATATAGTAAACTATCTTGGTAGTGTATTATATTATTTGATGAGTATGTTATTATATAAATGTATTAGATTGGGATCATAGTTTCATTGGACTCTACAGCATCATTTCCCTCTAAAGATCACAATTTTTTTGAAAAATTGTTTCTTGTTTAATTTTATATTCTTTTTTTATTGATGATTTTTTTTTGTAAGAGAGCACGCGGTGATTTAACTCCTCTTCTATATTTAACTCTTTTCTCTTCTATATGAACGTCATATTGTTTTTTTGTTCTTTTACGTTCTCTCAATTTTATTGTCTCTATTGACCTCTATAGCTTTGTTTCTTCATCAATTTGTTGCTAGTTTTCCTTTGCTGGAGTTAATGTGCCTTTATTCTATAATTTTCATATTTATTGTTTTTAATTATATATTTTCAATGCTTTACCATGCCAATTGTGCTATGGTCTACAAAAACAGATGTAAGCCGGTATACATTGAACGCTACATAAAGCTGGTAGTTAATTTCATAATTGTTAAAATGTTATGAGCAGGAAATGAACTTACTTGATCAAGAATTGTCAGCGCAATAAATAAATTAATTAATATCTGTTCTCCGGCACTTTCATCGCGGGCTATTACTTATATTCGCAAATTTATTGTCTTGTATTGCGAGTATTTATTATTTATTTAATCTCAAAAGATGGGATAAGGGTGGGTGACGCTTGTGAGGATTCTGACAAAAAGTATATTTCCGTATTTAAACATCTTTTAAATTAATAATATTTTATTCATAGGGCGGACCTCGCCCTTAGTATGTTTTATCGTATTCATCCAAATAAAATCACGAAGCTCTATAAGAATGTACTACAAACCAGGTCATAATTTTACTAGTAGGTAGGAGATAGATTGTTAGGTGCGGGAGAGGTATTTAATTTTTTTCTTTTGCATTACTTTCGCATCTATTTGTAATTTCGTTTGAATTTGTATGTTTTTCTTACCTCTCATATATTTACTGTACTAGTCACTTTTCGTTTTTACAATTGAAAATAACTACATATGTTTAATTCTGTATTGTTCGCTGTTAATATTTTGGCGAATTAGGAATTCAATTAAATCGACTTATATCTTTTTATTCAAACTTCACCTTCTTAAAACGTCTTTTCATCACCTTCCATTTTCTGCATTGTAGTCTCTATCAAATATTATTTATTCTCTCTTTCCTTTCTACTGTTTCAATGCAGGGATCGCTGTGTAGAACGCTGTGATTAATTAAATATATATGGTTGTCACTAAGATTTGAATTTTTAGGTGCCGGGCCTTAACTTATTCCTTTCAGCTTGCCTCACCTAAACTAACACGCTCTCCTGCTTTCATTAAATACCTATTATTCTAATTCGCTCAGATTATTATCTGATTTACCTATATCTGTAGATTAATTTTGATAGAAGCTACCACCAAAAAGAATTAGCTACTATATTTCACTGCTTCTTTATGAATGTACCTGAATCCCAAATTGCTAACTATATATATATCGTATTCATCACTAATTCTCGATAAAAACAGTTAGAAAAAAATTATGTATAATTCATTTTTTCCTCCTTCGTCCTTATTGTTTCATTTTTCTTTTTATATAGTTCAATTACATGAAATATTACAAAGTTCAAACGCTGAAGGTCACTCCGGGTCTAGAATTCCCTTGAAAGAGAGTGGAAATTTTAAAATATTAGGTATTTTAGACTCGTAGAGTCAGAGTTTTCGTTATATATTAAGCCACGAAAGTTCAGCGGTAAAACGAAACATTAGTTTGATTGTGTATCGATGTCAATTCGGGTGTTTTCAATACTTTCTTTAAATGTTTTATATTTTATTTTCCTATATAAAGGTGAATTTGAGTGACTGAAATAGTTGTCAAACTGTCTACATATTTTGCCCATATTGTATCAGGCTAAAGAAAGGTAGTGGGTAGTTGTGTGGGTAGGGATCACTTTACCGAGCGTTTTTTTAAATATATATAATTCTGAATGAGTGCTTGTGGGTAATAATCATGACGTATACATTGGTCGCACATTTCGGATCATTTCTTATAATATTTAGTACTCTAATATATATTAATAAATGATTTATTTTATTGTCGTAAATCCGTATATTAAGGCGCGAGGAGGGAGGAGAGTGGGCAAGGTGACACGTAATGAGCGGCTGTAATAATATCACCGCCCTTTGCACATATTAGTATCCCTTTCTTTCAAAAAGAAAGTGTCCTTTTTTTCTCACCATATCAATGGTGAGAATGTTTTTCAGTAAATCTCTTTTTTAATTTTCTTTCTTTATTTGGATTGTATGGTTATAGGGTTTGCGGGTCCATTGGCAATTAGTGTGTTATTCTTTAGTATAGTGACTACTCACTTTTTTTTGTGTGAATGCAGTCTTGTAAATGAACCTCGGTTTTCTTGTTTTGCGGTAGAATCCGTTAATATCTAAAGCGCCTTTATGGTGCTAGTACATGTGTATTTTTTTTATGTGCACATTTTTGTCCGTCCTCTCTCCGTGTGTTATCTTTCCTCTATTCGACCACCGCTTGCTTATCTCGTTCCTGTCCTAGCGCCCGTTTTCCCATGGCGCCCGTCCTCGATGCGCCCGGTCATCATTGCGTCCCGTCCTCATTTTAGAGAGGCGGCCCGGTGCTCAGCGCCACGTCCTCCAACCGCCTGTTCATGCTACCGACACGCCTGTCCGTGCTTCTGCCTGCAGCTCTTCCTTGCGTTGGACGTCGAATTAATCATCATGCTTAAGTTAGTGCAAACAAAAGTACCAACAAGCAAAAGTACAACAATTAATGGTTTAGTTGTATAAAGTTATAATACTGTTACCGAAAAGAGGTATGGTACTAGCGTTTTAGTAATGGTATGCTTTATTGCATTCGTACAGATTTTACTCGACTCCCTAAATGTCAGCGTTTTTCAAACTTGTTTATTACTGTGGCATCTATTATAATTCAGTTGCAAAATATAGCTGGTTCTCTAGCGGTCTCAATTGTAAAACATTAAGTTAATTTTTGGGTATTGGCTACCAAGCAGGAGATAATGATACTCATTTACGGATATTGTTCAGGATTTGCGTCATTATGATACATTGTTGATCAAACACATGGAAAGTTTACAAATCGAGTATTGACCTTTAATCATTGGAATAGTTTAGGTATTATTTTGCTTCTGTCGATTGGTTTAATTTATTAAATTGCATTACTGTATATAGGTGTGTTCAGTTTTATTTCTTTTTATTATTAATATTTTTTGGACGTGGAATATTATTTAACAATACACTTTTAGACGGTAATTTCACTAGACGAAGGCGCTATTTGGACTTTCGCAGTGAGAGAGCACTCTCGCACGGAAGTGATGGGGCAAAAGCCACATGAGCGCGGGGTATGCGGGGGGCGGGGGGGGTTAGGGAGCTGAGGCTACGTGCACCTTGGATCTAAATTCTGCATGTCAACCTGCCTCGGAAACAATTCAATCGTAAAAGTTTAAACTTGACTAAAGTTACTATAGTGGGCAGAAACATATAACTTCGGTATGAAACTCGCAATCGTAACGCGGCATGGTAATAAAAAAACCTTTATCTTTTAGGAAAACAGGCACCCCCCCGCCCCGCCTCTTTTTTTTTCATTTTTCTCTCGCCCGCCCTTCCGCTCCTTCCCGGTGGTTTTGTTGGTTGGTGGGGGTGCCCCAGTGTGGTTTGAGTTTATGAACCTCGGGTTTATTTTTGTTGGTGTGTCCTCGGCTGCCTATCGAAATATACACTCGTCGGTGTTAATACCCACTGCGAGTGTTGGAGGCGTGTGGATGGGGTGTAGAAGGATGGAAGGTGGGGTGAACAGGTTGTCGGGGGGGAATGGCCGAAGGGGGTGGCCGGGGGGGGGGCTCGGGGAGGTGTGGGTAGGCGTACGTAGAGCGTGCAGCTGTATGAGCGGCTGCTGAGACCCGAGCGGGCGTCTGCTATAACTCGCCGGATTCCGCGTGGCTTGTAGCTATACCGCTCCCATGCCGGGGGCGGTTTCGGAGGCCTGGTTTTGCGCGGCGCATTGTGAGGCATGGTTTCGTGTCTTCAATATTTGGCGAGTCTCTTCACGAAGTGTTCGTGTGCGTTGCGGTGCGGGGCTCTCTTTCAGCCCTGGTCGACGTGTGCTTTAGTTGCGTTCTCTCTCGGTCGCGCGGGCTTGAAGCGGTTTTGCCGTAGCGGTGCCGGGGGCGTATCGTTCTGGTCTTTGGCGGCGTTTGCGGGTGGGCGAGCGGGCGACCACCGCCGTTGGCCTGTGTTGCTCTTTGGGAATGAGGCGTTGCGTGTATTATATTATTTTGTGTGATTGCGGCAGGATCAAATGCAGGGATGATGGGTAGGGGAGGACTAATTCTGTTAAAAGACGGCGCGGGCGTCGGTTTTGGTGGCTCGAGGTGATGTTTGCCGGTCCGCCCGCGGGGTCGTGTTAGGGGGCGTATAGGCTGTGCTGTTTATGGGTCGTATATGTGTTCGTCGGTGGGTGGGCTGGATGAGGAGTATGCGGGGGCGCATTGAGGTGGCGGCGGTTTTAAGGCGCGGCCTGGGCGCTGTGGGTTGTTTGGGGGGTGGAGGGCGGTGTGGGAGCTGGAAAGAGAGGGAAAATGCGGGGGACCGGGCCGATATGTCGCGATCGGGATCGGGAGGGATGTAGTAAGATTGAGGACCGTGGCAGAGGGAGAGGCCCGCGCGTGCGCGAGATAATTGGCGGGTGTGATATTCTATATATTCATGGGAATTATTGTGGGTTTTAGAATTTTTGTTGAAGGGAATGGACGCGGGCGGAACGTCAGAGCATTCGGAGCGCGCGATGCGGAACGGGACGGGCGAGATGGCGAAGCGGGGACATGCGAGGGGCAGGCGACGGAAGGGAGGGATTTGCCAAAGCATTCCGGGGTGAAGCGGAGCTGAAACATGGAGGAGTGAGGAGGGCGTGGACGTGGAGGCATGGAGGAGTGAAGTGGTAGAGGCCGGGGAGGCGGAGAGGAATTCTAAATTGGCTTCTTTTGGGCTGTATGCTGTGGGGGGGGTCTTGGGGGAGGGGGGATGCGGGCGGTGGTGTGGTCTTGGGCACATGTAAGTTGGGCGTGAGCACATCATCGTTGGTCTCGTAGACACATCACGTTGGCGGTGAACGGGTGTGGGACGGTCGCCAATAGTCATGGGTGTGTCAGCCGGCCGTGGCGCGGTGTGCATCGCGTGTTTGCGAGCGGAACGCTGGCGGGTACTGTGGTCGGTGACTGTTGTGAGTGGTGTGGCTGGATCGGCGTAAACGTGTTGCGCGGGAAGAGAGGGAAGGGGATGGTGTGGGGTTGGTTGCTGTCTGCGGGGGGGGTGTCTGGAAGCCGCAGGGAGCGGCAGGTGGGGTCTGCGAGATCTGACGCAAGAGACGCGCCCGCCGCGGCGAGGAGCGAGAGGGGACGGAAGAGACGCAATATAGCTCATCAGGTGTTTTTCGAGTCGTTTTATCAACGAAACGGGCAGTCACTAAGATTAGAGTCGCTGCGGCGGGTGGGCGCAGGGAGGTGGGACGGGGGCGGGGGGTGTGGGAAAGAGTGTTGATTTATGTTTTTAGATAGAATTGCGGATGAAAGCCAAACGCAACGATATGGGTAATCGGAAATATGCACTTATAAAAGGTCGTCTTTTTATATTTCATTTATGAAGGGCACAAATTTCAGGGGAATCTTCTTTAGGGTATTGCCTTATTGATACTGGAAAATTACGCTCTTTCACGGGATGTTTGAAAAGAGTAAGGTATTGGCAAAAACTTCATTAGCAATGTTCGTAATTTTTGTACACACTTTTAAAAATTTCTAAGTATGATAGTCTGTGGGCAGAAAACGCATGTAGCGGCCACTATTCTTATTTAATGGAGTGAATTCTAAAATTCTTTTCGGTGAAATTGATAAAATGAGATTAAGAGTAAAGGAGGGACCAGGATTGGGCTCATTCATTTGTATGACTTCTTCGTTTGAGTGTTCGTCGTTTTCCGGGTGCCTTACCTGCTGTCTCCTGTGTTCTTTCACTTTATTTGGCAATTATTTGAGGGTCCAGGCGCGATCTTCTCTTCTACATCGACTTTGCATTCTTCCGGTTATTCCTCAGCTGGTCTAACTCGGTAACTCTCATAAAGTGTTTGTTAATTGTAATAGTGTTTATTGTAGCCTTGTTGTGTGTAAGTAATGATGGGTGTGGTCTAGGATCAGGAAAGTTAGGAAGGTTAATAGTATCGGCTGGCGTCTAGGTCTTCTCGTTGTGTCCCGTTTGTTTTGATTACTTCTCCGGGCTTCGCCTGGTGTTGATCCTGGAGAAACCCGGTACGGAAAACTACCGGGGAGCCGAGAGGCAGGACACCGCACAAAGACAAAGGGGCTCTTGATTTTCCTCCTCCTGTCAGCACAAACTCGGCCTACTTAGTGTCAAATTTATCCATCCCCGATAGGAATTTTCTAACTCGAGGATCATATCGTCGTAGACTCTCTGGCAATGACATTCAGTGGGGGACTGGTCTGAGGGTCACCTTCAAGCAAGTATGAGATAAGGATTGGTGAATGCGGGATGCTATGGGCGGGAGAAGCGAGTAGTGGGCGTACGGCGGGGCAGCGTAGGGGGAGCGGTAATATGTAGCGTTACTGGCGTGCGCGGGCGGCTCTACCGCCTCGCTGCCGCGTGGCTCACCCGCGCCGCGTAAAGGCGCCGCTCCACGGCATCCGCACCCGCGGCGCCGGTCACCTTCTCCCATGCCCTCTCCCCTCCCGCCGCGCCCCCCCCCCCTCGTCGCTGGGAATGGAGCCCTTTGATGTAGGGGGGGCGCTAATTGCGGCTGTTGGCCGTCGAGGGCCGCGCGCCTGGCGGCGCTGGGGGAATGGCGGCGGTGGGTTGCAGAACAGGAAATGGAGTTCGGGGCGAAGCCGTTACGTGGGGATGAGTGGGCACGCGGTGAGGGGGAGAAGGGGCACGTTGTGGGGAACTAAAGTACTGGGAGGGAGGAGCGCCACCTGCTCCAGCGCGCGCGCTCAGGCCTCCGACCGCCCGGCTGGGGGCGGTGGCTCGCCCACGCGGCCTGCGAGTAATAGACGCCCGCCCCTCAGCAGCCGGATCAACAGCGACGCACTGCGGACGCCACCCACACCTTGCGAGGGTATTCGTTGAGATTGGGAAATTGTACATTATGAAACGATGATGTAATGATGGTATTAACACACGAGTGTATTATTTCGATAGGAGCGAGGAACGTGCGAGTTTATTAATGACCTTTACATCGAGTTTCATACGGTAATGTTTCTGCGACTTATAGTAACTTTAGTAAGTTAAACTTTTACATTGAATTGTTTCGAGGCAGTTGACATGCAGAATTTAGCCAAGGTCACGTAGCTCAGCTCCCTAACCCTACCCCGCCTCATGTGGCTTTGCCCATCACTTCGGTTGCGAAAGTGTACTGCGCTAGTCAAATAGGATCGTAGTGAAATTACCGTTAAAATTATTTTAAATAATATTCCACGTCAAAAAATATTAATAATAAAAGAAATTAAAACTGACAACCATAATATAACATTAATGCAATTTAAATTAATACAATCGACAGAAGCATTTACTAGAACTATTCTCAATGATTAAGTGTCAATACTCGATTTGTAAACTTTCCTGTGTTTGATCAACAATGTATCATAATGAAATCTGTATCGTAATGGGTATCATTATGCTCCTGGTTGTAGCCATCAAATTACTTAATTTTACAATTGGAGTAGAGAACAGTATATTTGGCAACTAATTTATAATTATATGCTTTATTGCATAAGAACAAGGTTTGAAAACGCGTGACATTAGGAGCGAGTTTTCAAATTTGTACCAATGCTATAAAGCAACATTACAAACGAGTTACATACGCTCTTTTTTTGTGTAACAGTATTATAACTTATACAACAAACATTAATTTTGTACTTTTGCTGGTACTTTTGTTGGTACTAACTTAAGATGATGATATCCTGACGTCACGAAGGGAGCTCAGGCAGGAAGCACGGACAGGGCGGTCGGGCAGCATGAACAGGCGCTGAGGACGGGCGCTGAGGACGGGCGCTGAGGACTGTGCCATAAAATACCATGTCTGCCATAAAGTACGCTTTTGTATTAACGATTTCTCGCAACAGAAACGGTCATTTATAGTGCTGATACACAAAAAAGTAGTAGTCACTACTAGGAATACCGTATTTGCCATAGACCCGCACCTATTCCTCTCCATTAAGAGATTAACAGATTTCTGATTTACCAGTGATATGGTGAGTAAAAAAGTACACTTTCTTTTTGAAAGTGAAGGGTATCTAATAATGTGCAATATGGCGTGATATATACACCGCTCTACGTGTCACCTTGAAGATTTGGTAAATCGGATTTACTGACTAATATCTTTTTATTTTACTCTTTTTATGTAAATGTCACCAATGTATACGTCATATTATTACCAGATATTTGGTTATTTTTTAAATAACAGTGGAAAGTGACTTACCCAAAATACATATGAGCCTGATAAATATGGCAAAATATGTAGACAGTTGTAAATATTTTAGTCCTCATATTCTCCTTTTATAGGAAATAAATTAAACTTAAGATAGTTTGAAACACCCGGAATTGACATCGACACACAAACTAATGTTTCTTTACGTAACTTTCTTGCATATTACGAAAACTCTGCTTTCTACGTCCTAAAAATCCTAATTTTTAATTTCCCTCCTTCAATGGGAATCTGAGACCTGGTGACCTTCGGGTTTGAACTTTGTAATATTTAATGTGTTGACTTATAAAAGAAAATGAACAATAGGTGAAGTGGAAAAATGATTTCATAATTTTTTTCTAACTGTTTTTTCGAGATTAGGTATGAATCGTATATTGTAGCATTTTGGGTTCAGTCATTCATAAGGAAAGAATGAATTAAGCAATTCTGGTACTTCTTAAATTAATCTACGATTGGTAAATTAGATATATCTGGGTTGAATAATAGGTATTTAATGAAGCAGGGCGTGTAGTTTAGGTGAGCAAGTGAAGGAATAAGTTAAGGCGGCCTAAATTTATCTTTGTGCGACTATGATTTAATACACAGCCGTTCTACACAGCGACCCTGATTGAAGACAGTAGAAGAAAGAGAATAAATAATATTTTGATAGAGACTACAATGCAGAAAATGTGAAGGTGGATGAAAAGACGTTTAAAAGGTGAAGGTGAATAAAAAAATATATAATCGATTAATTGAAGTTCCTTTCGCAAAATTTGCGAACAATCACAGAATTTAAAACATTGTAGTTTTTTCATGTAGAAAACGAAAGTGCTGGTAAGTAATATTTGAGGGGTAGAAAACATTCAATCAACGAATCAAATGTGGGAGTGTGCAAAAGAAAAAATATTTCTGCACCTAAAAATTATTACTTTACTATAAAATTATGACATGGTGATAACATTCTTAAGACGTGATTTATTTGGATAATACGATAAAACATACTAAGGCAGTGATGAATGAAAAATATTAATTAAAATATGTTGAAATACGGAAATGAACTTGTTCAGAATCACAGGTATATTATCATTTTGGTTAAATATTAAATACTCGCAATTATAGCATACTTTGGGTAGTGAGCCCATGGAAATGCCGGAACGTATGAGATAATATTATTTATTGCGCTTACAATTCTTATCAAGTAAGTTCATTTTGGTCATAACATTTTCAATTATGAAATTACTCCGCTTGTATGACGTTCAATGTATACCGCTTACACTGTAGGTACCATAAATTTGTCATGTAAAGCATTTGAAATATTTAAAACATATGAAATTGATAAAGCACATTACTCGCAAAGGAACTGCACTTGATGGAAACAAAGTTGGTCAATACGACTAAATTGGCGTAAAAGAACAAAAAATAGTGACGTTCTTGAAAGAAACGTTATGAAGGGAGTTATCAGATGCTCTCTTACAAAAAAAACATAATAAAAGTGATAAATTA
The DNA here is from genome assembly GCA_017312745.1 of Gryllus bimaculatus. Lineage (NCBI taxonomy): Eukaryota > Metazoa > Arthropoda > Insecta > Orthoptera > Gryllidae > Gryllus > Gryllus bimaculatus. The sequence goes on from BOPP01000019.1 coordinate 12,669,589, forward strand.
AAAGAACATTTTTCAAATAAATTTGATCTTTAGGAAAATGATTGCTGTAGATCAATAAGACTATGGATCCCAATCTTTCTTTTTTAAATCTCATCATTTAATACACTCAGTGTTTCTATATTATTTTACAAGAGTAGATTGTAATATTAATTATTATTGTTTTAGGCCAGTTATATCGACTGTGTTATCATTACATAATTACTTTATCTCTTTTTCTAAATTGAGCAATAAATTGCGGTTACTTTTCCACCTCAAATGAACGAAAATAAATAATCGAAAAATTAATTATTTCAAAATGAATGGTAATGGAATATCATTATGAATTTAACCACCTGTTTACATGTGCATTCTCAATATTTTTAATACACAAACAATCTCTTTATAATTAATAAACTTAATGAAATTAAATTAAAATTAAAACTGACGGGAAGTAATATCCATCGTACACAGATTCTTAATGTATATTTGCATACTCTGCAATTGCATTCTTGGCTATCCGGGATGAGCCGCGTCTTGGTCAATTGTACTGACGTTTCGGCCATCTTGCTGTGGCCTTCTTCAGAGCTATAATTCAGTGTGCTGTTTGAGCAGTGACTCCGGCCGCGGAAGCCTACGAACCCATACTCTGCAATTGTTTGCATCATTGTTTGTCCGCCCAGTACCAATGGTTTATCACTATTCATAAAAACCTCTTAAAAATAGGATTATAAAGGTTATAAAAAGAGGAAATGATATATTAGAATGACATGTTTTTAATAATTAAAAATATTTTAAGTTTATTCATTTAGCAGTACTAGAATTTAATGTAACAAATATCAATCGATATACATAGGTGATATATACTATATTCAAAACAGATGTAAATAAGTCTAGATACTGTTGCATTCTTCATACTTAAATATCATATTCTAATAAAATGTAATGAACTTTTACTCTACATAAGGCTATTAGCTATGTCAGTAACGTGGAAATTAGTACCGGAAAAGAACTTCACTTTCAAGTTCATTTTTCAGAATTTGAAGAAAGTAAAATGGCACAAACTAATTTATTCCAAAAGAAGACACTTACATTTTTCTGAAAAGAAAAATTTTAAGTTAAAATTCATAATATGTTTTATTTAGCCTTGTTTGAAATTCTGTGATTAATGCTCACACGACTTCAAAAATATGAAATAAATTGCGAAAGCAAAAGCGAAAACAGAATTGCCAGGGTTTTGAGCACATACCCACAACTTTTGGCAAACCGAACTCAATATCCCCATTTATAAACGAAGCAAACGCTCTGTGCTAATTACATAAATGAGGTACGAGCAAAACAATTACATTTCACAACGCTCGCGTACAAAATCGAATTAGTAAATTGCATATTTTAAACGTATTTCTTTGCGTTCCTCAAAAACTCGTTCCCAACCACCAAACGGACTATTTCACGCTAATGATTTCATTTAACTTTAAATCAAAGTGTTGGAGAAAATTTCGTGCCGTTTAAGCCCCACTTTACGAGTTCCATTTAATTCCACACCCCGCCCCTTCGCTGCCAGCCTGCCGCAGGAGCGCGCGCGGCGCGAGGCGGGGCGCGCTGAAGCTATCGCCGCCGGGCCAGACGCGCCCTGCCCTCTAAGCTCCCTCTCCCCCGCCCGCCCCGGCGCTTGCGGCTTCTGCCACGCTCCATCTTTCCTCTGTCTGCAGTTCAACGCTCGCTCGCCCCCTCCCTCCTCCCCGCGCCCACCCTTCACTTTTCATCTTCCGCTCTTTGCACCCCGCCCTGCATTAGGCTCCCCTCGCTATCAACCACTCGCAGTTTGCCTTCGGTTCTTGCCCCATGGTCGTTGTGCTTCGGCAGCCTGTCACCGTTCGCGGTTCGACCCTCAGAGCTTTTCTTATACATTCTTGGTTTTCCAACTGTCTCAATTTTCAATTTGATTTTCATTTGATGGATTATTGATTCCGGCCACATCAACTGGCTAAGGTTGTGAGTGTAGTGATGTTTTTCCTCGGGAGGTGGCGGTGATATTCCCCCGCTAGATGTTGGGATCCGACGCCAACCTATTGTCGACATGTGGGGTTTCCCAAACCGTGTATCTCCCACCAGCAGGGCACCGCCCCAGCCGGAACAAGCTCTAAATTCCCGTCATTCCGGACTCCCGGCATGTGTTCTAGTGTAGTGCATATCAGTGTGTGTGTGTGTGTGTGTGTATTAGTAAGTGGTGAGGATAGGACAAGGAAGAGGAATGGAAGATCGCGCGTAGTTCGTGGCGCCGTTTGTTAGGGTACTTCTCCAGCTTTCGCTCGGTAGTGATCGGAGAAAACACGGGAAACTACCAATAAGAGTAGCCACTAGAATTCTCCTCCAGGCAGCGACAAATTCGACCTAGGACACTATCTAGTGTCAAAAATCCTGCCGCCGTCGATACTCATACCTAGGACCTCCCGGTCAGAGGGACTGCAGTGACAGTGGTTGCCCTGAGCCACCGCTCTCGGTCTCATCTTTCAAAATTGGCCTTTTCCTTTATCAATGTCCGTAACCCGATATTTCATCCTCTGTCCTCAATCTAATACCTCACCTTCGAACTTAATCTCCACGATATTATTCTCTATCATTCTTCTCGTCAGTGCAGCCATCTTACCATCGGCATGAAAACCCGTAATAAGAAGCAGTTAATGTTTTTCTTTCAGTTGATTTTATTTGGAAGGCTGTTCAATTTTCACAGAAGTCGTCTCAGCATTATTCTATACATATAGTTTACAAGACTTGTATGTATGCTGTAATTATTTTCAAGTCAGTATTTATCGGAAACTTTTTCCGCGATTCCTTCGAACTTATTTCGTATTTTCCCCGTAGTCTCTAAAAAGAAAATTATTTTAAATTTACCCAGATCTAAGACTGTTTCCGTAATTATAATTTATTTTCAGTACGCAGAAATGTATTTTAAAAAGAAAAATATTGAGAAAAAGATAGATATTTTATAAATAATGAATAAAGAAGAAAATATAGATATTTACAAAAAAATTCAACATAACTAGTGAACGACTGCAATATCTAAAAGAATCGTATCGTTGAGTTCTTAGAATTGATATTATTAAATCTTTACCTACCAACTTCGGGCTTGGAGCAGCGTCTAATATCCGAGACTATAGATTGTGGGTTCGAGTCTTTTTCAAATTCATTCTACTGTGTTTCCACCTCTATCCAATCCCTAATAAATCATCTCTCGTATTTAATGAACCCTTCTGAACTCTCTACCATTCTTTACACAGTGGAAGGTTGACTGAGGCGACGCCTGTGATCCTCTGGTCAGAGTGGAAGAGAATACCGTATTAACTCAAATATAATGCGCATGTGTTATTCAACATCGTGGTGTGCATTATATTCTATGACGCATTACATTGAGTAACTTCATTTTTTTGTTTGTTAATTACGTCACAAAGGGTTCCTGGAGTTTTCAAATTCAACTTCAAATTAAACTTCATTTATCATTGGCCTGTTATTGAGGATTCTTCGTTGCGATACGGAGGCTAGTCAGAGAATTCCTTCGGAGGGGAAGTAAAGCCGGCTGTCCCATGATAGTAGATTTACTTGCATGTAAAAGAACCTCATGCCTAAATGACGCCTCTGAGCTAAATTCAAATCGCCTGTTTCTCGCCCAAGAAATACCTCCTTTCTCTGCTGGTTGGTGAAAGGAGCGTAACGAAATTTGCGTGGTCAGACGGAAGAGCGGGCCTGATGGCCCGAGTCTCGCCACGTAAAATAAGGCAAATTCAATTCAATTCAATTCAATTCAAAGAATCATGAAGGTTCATTAAAGCGCAATGCAGTTAACAGTAAAGCGTTTAGCGTTAAAGCAAAAGGCTAATAATATATACGATAAAGCCAATGTTGTTTTACATTAATTTAAGTTCTAAAAACCTACCTAATATTCTGTCAATGATGTGCATTACATCCGATATAAAATATTTTTTCGTAACTTTAAGTTTCATATATGGGGTGCACATTAGATTCGCGTAAATACGGCATTCCCATTTATAATTCTAGTGTCTAACCCTTATGACCTTAACTGGACTCGGATTAATACGTTTGATGAGGAGTTAAATGATAAGGTTTGAATATATGTCCAACGATCTTGGAACCAGAGTCAGGGGATAAAAGAAATCGTGCCGCAAACCTTCTGGGTACACAAACAAATTTCATATCCATCGATTTGGATTTGAACCCTCATACTCAGATATGGGAGACGTGGAATCTGACTGTACTACATCAATTGACACCTCGGAAGAAAAGGTATGTCTTAACCTGGGTTGAATTTACAATAATTTCTATGTTGCATTGTTTTAAATAAGATCATTTAAAATATAAATAATTCCAATTAAATTATTTATCAAATATTTAATTACATCACAAGATTTCCACTTCAGGAATTTGAGTTCTTTTGGTAAAATGGGGAATCAAGAGCATAGCTATTACAATAGTACATGAATTAAGTTCCGTTGTTTAACCTGTCTGATTTCTTATTTATTTTCGTTTGCATGTAGAGAATAAACTGAACAAATTATATTAACAGTGACATTTCAATAATGTTACGTCAACCCTTATTTTAACATTTTTCATCTCAAACATGTTCAGTGGGAGAATATTAATTAACCAATTACTGAATTAAAAATCTGACTTCTACCGAAATTGCAAATTGCAAGGGGTCAGTACATAAACAAAATTAAGTTTTGCAAAGTAGCACAAATAAAACATTAATAAAGCGATGTAGGCTTTCATGACCGGATTCACAATTGGAATTACCTACTGGAAACAAGATTTCCCCTAGACCATGGCCGTCCAGCTTGGAAGGTAATTCGAATTTTAAAAATAATTTAGTTAAGGGACTTACCCTAATCGCCAATCGAGTTTCATATAACTAATTTAAGGCCGTGATGCAAGAATTGTGAGAAAAATACGAAAATTCGCTAAAGTGTGGCTACATCTGGAGCGTTTAGCCTAATTGCGAACTAAATGAAACAAATCTACGCCTGACGCGTCGAACGAGTGGCATCACACATGCGCCGCCCACCTGCTACCGGCTCGCATTGAAAAAGAACTAGAGCGCGTCTCCCACCCCCCGTGCTTAACAATAAGTATGTAAAAAATATTCCTGCAAATGGGCGGGCGCTAGGTGACAAATAAGCAAAAACACCACAATTACGAACATAAAAATTAAAGAAAACAATGTATATATGAATGTATGTTCTTGGCGCGACAGCCCGTGAACGGGCTCAGGCCTACCGGCGACGTCCCTGCCTCGCAGCCATGGTTTGGAGGTACGTGTGGTTTGCACGTAGATATCCCCACGCCGTATTCCGGTCTTCTCAACCTGAGAAGTGAGTTTTCTCATCGTCACACAGCAACATATACTGGGACATTGCAAAGGAAAACGCACGGTATAAACTTGCCTCACTGAGAATCGAAACCGGGGCCGCGAAGAGGAATGCGAGCACGCTGACCAACAGCTATCCACGAAGGCAAAGGAAACAATACGTACACAAATGCGGAATTCAATTAAGTAAAATTGTAAAATGTGCCCATTCTCTATTCCACACCCCTCACTTCATTACATTTCACTTCAGTTCATTTCAATTCACTGCATGTTCCTTCGCAACTTAATATATTAATTTGGGATAAATCAATCCATTTATCTGTTTCCGCACTCCCATTGGCCTCTTCTTCTGGTGCTGAAAAGCCTCTATTCACTTACACTTACACTTACACAATACACATACACTCTTGAGAACCTTCGAAAGAATAAGTTGGGTTCTCCAGAGACGAGTCCTTGTCAACTCCGCAGGTAAATTATTTCAGACAACAACGGTCCTTATTACTAAACCTGAATTCTCTCTCGTCCATTATCACACACACCAATGTCACAATCTACAACTTCTAAATCGTGTCCCACGAATTCCGTCTAGGTGTTTTTACTTTCAAAAACTGTAACGACCTCAACAATACAATCTCCAATTTTGGTTGCAAAATACTTGTGTAAGATTCTTCTGAACAGCGACTTTGCACACTCGCCTGAATTAAAATCTGTTAGTGCTGGTTTAAGCTAGTGCAGGCCTGGCATACCCAAAATTTGAATGCCGGAATGGGAGGGACGGACGGACTATTGTCATGATTAGAAGCTTTTCAGCTGACAGTTGGTAAACAGGTCAGGAGTAAGATCTACTTGTTCCGTTCAGCGATCATTCAGTAGTTTAATTTTTGGAAGTACTTTAGATTAATCTCCAGTGGCATTTTCCAAATGTTCTGAAAAAATGGCAGCAATTCTTTTTTTCATTTTTTAAATAAAGGAAAGTGCATTTGAAGGCGTGGTATAATTTATATTTTCTTAAAATCTCTGAATTAGCAAAATTTTAAACGTTCAATTTTTCGAAAATGCTCTAAATTTCCATTATTAATTTCAGAGATTTCTTTCTCACTGAAATTTATGCTCCAATTTTACAATATTAAGCTGTCTTCCACTTTTAAAATACAAATATAAGTAATAAAACTAAGAGTAAGAAATGCACCTGTATGCCGGATATTTCCATTAGTTTAGGTTGCGATCCACACTAGCGACAAATTAGCGAAATTTCGCAATTGTGGTTTTATTTTCATAGCGACAAATTTTCCCTTTCCACAACACATTAGTACAAAAAATGCGACAATTTTTTTCCTTTTAGAAAACTGTTTGCCGCATTTGGAGGCCCTGGCCGAGCCAACTTTATGGACTCCGTGCGCAGCGTCGCCCGTCAATCCTCGCAGGCTAAGCGGCCCGACCGCAGCGTGGTGCGGCCCGACCGCAGCGCGGCAGAGCGTGGCGCCGGAGGCCGCGATATGAAAAAGAAATATCCCGCGCTTAATCTCCATCTTGCGCGCTCGATTTATTTCCGCCCGATAGAACGCCTCGTGCCGCCGCTTAACCTAAGTAACAGCCCTCCGCCCACCCAGCGACCCCCGTCGCAGCTTCTGCCTGCCGCCCTCTCTCCCTCGGCTGACGCTTGGCGCGCATCGTTGCGCTGTGCTTCACGCGGCGAAGGTTTCTTTCGGCACCACCGTCGGGCGTTAAGCGCTCACTTTGCTGAACATCGTTTTATTAACCGGCCTCTTGCGGTTGTTGCTCTTGGAGCTGCTTGTCTGTGGTATAGCCTTCTCTTTTTTGTCATTGATATATCATTTTTTATTGTCGTGAAATGAATGCTCATGATTGAAAGACGTGCATCGAGAAGTATTTGCATTTTTTTTGTTCTTTTTACATAAAAATACATACCTCGTCCTAATTCTTATTCCGCTATTTTAACTGCTATTGTCAGGGCTAGTAAGTGCACTAGCATCATGCGGGGGCGATGATGTAACGGATAAAGCATCAGACTGTTACACCAAAGTTCGTGGGTTCAAACGCAAAGAAGGGTTTTTAAGGTCGTACGTCTTCCTTAGGAGGAGAAGTAAAGCCGACTGTCCCTTGTTAGTAGATTTACTGCATGTAAAAGATTCTCAAGCTAAATATAGCCTCTGAGCTAAATTCAAATTGCCTGTTTCGTTTCCCAAGAAATACTTCCTTTCTCCGCTAGTTGGTGAAAGAAGTGTAGCGAAATTGGCGTGGTCATCCGAAACAAATTTCTCATGGTCTGAGTCTCACCACCAAAAATGAGGTTCACCTTTTCTACCTTTGTCCCTTCATTTCCAACTCTCGAACGTATACCCATCATCAACATCACACAGCATTAACACAATTCACCATCGATACCACCCGCCAACTACACACCTTCACCAACAACGCACTTTCGTTAATAACGCAGCTTTATCAACGACGCACTTCCACAAACGACCCCACTTTCAACAATGAACAACTGTTCCGTCACTACCTCCATCATCTACTGCAACGACACCACCACAAACTACACCACATCCACCAACTACTTACCTTCGTCAACGACGCATGTTTATTAACGACGCACCTCACCTACTGATGCATTTTTACCCACGACACCACTTTCACCAACGAGCGACCACCTTCTCCAATGACACCAACGCCACTACCTTCACCATCACCAACGCCACCTCCTCCACCATCACCATCTCCACTACCATCACCACCTCCACTACCATCACCACCTCCACCATCACCAACGGCACCATCACCAACGGCACCATCACCAACGGCACCATCACCAACGCCACCATCACCAACGCCACCTTCTCCACCATCACCAACGCCCCCACCTCGACCATAATCAACGCCACCACCTCCATCACCAACGGCACTTCCTCCACTATCACCAACGCCGCCATCCCTTAGGGGCCGCTCCGCCCGTGGCGCGGCGGCAGTAAACGGATGGGCGACGTTTTTTGGCGGTGGTCGGCGCGGTCCGTTGCGGGCGGCGCGCGCGCCGTTAACGACGACAAAGTGTTGTAGGCGCGAGTTTGTCCATCCACTCGCGTTTATGAGGTTTTGGACGCGCGCTAGTTTAAGGGAGCTTATCTCCGGGGAAAAATGGTTCGCGCCGGGCTGCTTTCAAAAAACGGCCATCCAGAAATTTTTCCGGAATTTTGTTGTAATCGGAAGAAGAGTTTCATTTAGAGACATGAATTTTGATTACTATCTGACGGAAGTGAAGTATGGTTTGTAGAGTTCCTCGTTCTCTCTAGATGACTTAATTCTTTCCTGGGGCTGTTTTTCTGGGTTACGCAGTTTTTCTCGGAGATAGGCTGGTGTGTTTCTTATAGCACGGGACCGACGGTACGTGCTCCTTTTTCTCTCTTTCACGGAAATGTTAAGCTTGATGCATTCAAGCTACGAGAAAAAGTTCGGGTTGGCATTACGGTTAAGATGTAAACGGAAGTGTAGTTTCTTTATTATAACTTCACTACTAATGTATTCCACGAGAATAATTATTCGTCAGTTCGTTTCCAAAGAAAAAAAGCTTACCTAATAATCTCTAGTCAATTGATAAAAAGCCTTACAATTTTAGAGTATTGTTAGAGTATTAATAAATATTCAGTATCATAATAATCTTCTATGCATTCTAATATTAAAGATTCTCGCACATCAAAATACTTCATCTGCCTTTGTGTTGAAGTGTTGGCAGTGGTTCCAGGAAGAAAAGTTCAATAAGCGAGAGACATACCCGTTCCCGATTTACGTTTTTAAGGCGATCTAGTATTTTTAGGAAAGTGTTTTATCTTGGATCCGTTAGCTAACAAAAAATGAGTATCTCGTTTTACAGGCATAAAAAAGTGTGATCAAGCACCAGCTAGTTTACGAAGCCTCGTGTTTTTAGCCGTGAAATCTGAACAGTGAAGATTTTCCTTCCGTCGCCCTGGCGTTCGCTCCCGCTGGGCCGCGCCGGCGCTGTCGTCGCTAAAGGATTGCGCGGGGCCCAGCGCTTTCACGTAACTCCTGCACCTGGCGGTGCCCCGCCCCGCCCCACCTCCCGTCCGCCCCGCCCCCGCTCTGCCCTGCCGCCATCCGGCGCCGCCCGCGTCGCCCGCCCTCCCACTCTGCCCGCTCCTCTCGTCGCCCCGCCCGCTCTGCCCTGCCCAGCCCATCCTGCGCCGCCCCGCTCCGCCGCCCTCCCACTCTGCCGACGCCTCTCCGTCGCCCGCCCCGCTCTGCCCTGCTAGCCCATCCGGCGCCGCCCTGCTCGCGCCGCCCCTCCCACTCTGCCCGCCCTCTCCGTCGCCCCGCCCCGCTCTGCCCTGCCAGGGCCATCCGGCGCCGCCCGACCGCCCGCCCTCCCCACACTTGCGCCCCACCCTCTCCGTCCGCCCGCCCGCTCTGCCCTGCCAACCCATCGGCGCCGCCCGCTCGCCCGCCCCTCCCACACTCCGCGCCCTCGACCCTCTCCCGTCCGCCCCGCCCCGCTCTGCCCTGACCCAGCCATCCGGCCGCCGCCCCGCTCCCGCCCCGTCCCCACTCTGCCCGACCCTCTCCGTCGCCCGCCCGTCTGCCCTGCCCAACCGCATCTCGGCGCGCCCGCTCCGCCCGCCCCTCCCCCAACTGCCCGCCGCGACCCTCTCGTCCGCCCTGCCGCTCTGCCTGCCCACTCCATGCCGGCCGCCGCCTGCCGCCGCCCTCACCCACACTGCCGCCCCACCCTTCCGTCCGCCCCGCCCCGCTCTGCCCTGCCCCAAACCATCCGCGCCGCGCCCGCTACGCCCGCCCTCCCAACCTGCCCGCCCGACGTCTCCTCCGGCTGCCCGCTCTGCCCTGGCCAACCCATCCGGCCGCCCCTCTTCCGCCGCCCCTCCCCACACTGCCCGGCCCGACCCCTCTCTCCGTTCCGCCCCGCCCGCGCTCTGCCCTGCCCAGCCGCATCGGCGGCGCCCCGCTACGCCCCGCCCCTCCCACTCTGCCCGCCTCTCGTCAGCCCGCCCCGCTCTGCCCTGCCACAGCCCATCCGGCCGCCCGCTCCGCCCGCCCCTCCTACCACACTGCCCGCCCGACCATCTCCGTCGCCCGCCCCGCTCTGCCTGCCCAGCCCATCCGGCGCCGCCCCGCTCCGCCGCCCCCCACTCTGCCCACCCTCTCCGTCGCCCCCCCGCTCTGCCCTTGCCCAGCCATCCGGCGCCGCCCGTCCGCCCGGCCACGCACATCCTACCTTACATTCCAAAAAACCACCCTCCGCCAGCCAGATCACCTCTGCCTCGTGAGAGCGCACTGCTTAAACGTCCCCACTACATCACACTAATCTCCCCTCCGTCAGCCCAAACGTCTCACCTTCTCAACCGCCCACCACCACACGTATACTCACCTCCCAGCCATCCCCGACCACAACCATTTCGTCTTCTCTGCCCATACATGCCCCACCCTGCTTAAACAACATACCTCCCCCAACGAGCTCCAAACAAATCCTCACCCACTCTTACACCAGCACCGCCGCTACCCTGCCCATTAACCCGCCCAGCTTCATCTAGTAACCCCTGCACGGACCAGTCCTTCCCGCCCCGCCCCCTTCCAGAGAGATTCATGTCCGATTTTCCTGGCCCTCAGCGTCTCTTCTACTTTCCTCCATTCTCTTTTCCCTTGCACCTTCGCTCACTCAGTCTGGTCTCACCACAGTGCGACCACGGCGCCTGTCTGACAGACGCGGGCAACCCCAGCGTCTTGCGCTAGCTAAGACCTTTGCGACTCGGAAGCCACTCTCACATAATGCGTTCCGCTTTGAGAGCAATATCCAGGTCTACATGCGACTGTTCTGCAGCGAGCTCGGAAATTCGCTCGTAACTGCGGCTTACTCTATCAAATACTGGAGGTCGACATGTTTACTAGACCTGTCAGCACTAAGTGATCTGAATTAATTTCCCTCTTCACTTCCCTCTAGTAGGGTATCCTAATTATTTTAAGTGACGTTCACTTCATTAATTACTAGTGGCATAATGATTATCAAGAATATTGTTATTTTGCAGTGATGTTATCTGTCTTTGAATAATTTTCTCTGGGAAAAAAATCCTAATTTAGTCCTTGTTTACAGTTTCCATGTGCACCTCTATATGTAACATTTTATACAATGAGTACACAGTTCAGTCACATTAATGTGACCACACGTCAAAATCCTGAGTAACCCCCTTTTGCAGAGCTGACCACTGGGTGTCGTGCAGGAAGATACAGTTAGATTCTGCAGATCCTGATAGGGCTGAGAAGCCATGCTGAATCCAGTACCGTTGACAGCTGGACTAGATTCCTTGGTTGTGGCTCTGTAGCGTGAACAACAACCCAATCGACATGGTCTTACAGGTTCTCGATTTTGAAATCGGTGGAGTTTGGTGGCCAGGGCAGTACTATAAACTCATCTGGTGCTCTTTGAACCACGCAGTAACACTGCGAGCTGTATGATATCTTTCATTGTCGCACTGGTCGACGTCTTGCTAAGGAAAAAACATCTTTATGTAGGAATGGACGTGGTCCCCAGGGTTGGTTGCATTCTTCTGTTGATCCGTTTGTGCTTTCTAGGATGAAGAAATCACCCAGAGAAGGCAACTAAAATATTCCCCACATCATAGCGCTCCCTCCTCCGTCCTGGATACGTCCCGCGATTGTTGCGTAATGTTTGCTATCAGACGCTTCACACCGTATATTCCAACGACCTTCTGTCCGATGGAGCAGGAAAAGTTATTCAACTGAAAAGGCCACCTATCGCCACTCAGTGAACGTTCAGTTGCGGTATTGGCGTGCAAATTTCAGCCTTCGACGCCGATGAACAGCAGTGAGAATGGATGCATTGACCACGTTCTTGATGCAGATGCCCACACGCAACAACGTTCACTGAACGGTTATTGAGAAGACCCTGTTGGTAGCCCCTTGGTACATTTGTGAGATCAGTTGCTCTTCAGTACCATGTCTACCCGCACGTAGCCATCGTTCTCCCCTGTCATCGTACTCCCCTGCAATCGTTCTCCCCTGCCATCGTTCTCCCCTGCCATCGTTCTCCCCTGCCATCGTTCTCCCCTGCCATCGTACTCCCCTGCCATCGTACTCCCCTGCCATCGTACTCCCCTGCCATCGTACTCCCCTGCCATCGTACCCCCTGCCATCATACTCCCCTGCCATCGTACTCCCCTGCCGTAGTTCTCCCCTGCCATCGTGCTCTCCTGCCATCGTGCTCTCTTGCCATCGTCCTCCCCTGCCGTCGTTCTCCCCTGCCATCGTTCTCCCCTGTTATCGTTCTCTCCTGACGTCGCTCTCCTCTATCTTCTGATGATGCCGTGATGCACAGATGCCCACAGCGCCGGTTTTGTATATCGTCATTTTGCCACACACGGTATAGTTTAACCAGGGCGGCACGCGAACACTTTACAAACGTAGCCATTTTGGAAATGCTTCTCGCAAAACGCAGGGCGGCCAGAAAGCAAATGACCACGCTCGTTGGGCGACCGATAAACCGCTCCGTTTCCGCAATGCAACACCCACTGCACAGTTTTGCGCTTCCAGCCGACGCGCTCTATATACCCTTCACTGTTAGCGTTGCCACCTGCTATCTGTGAGACGTTATTAAACATTAATGTCGAATGCATGTGGTGGTCACATCAAGATTACTGAACTGTGTACGAAGGTGTTACAAACAAAAATTTGCTTTTATTACTAAGTATTAAAACCTTTATAAGAACCTTTATACAGAGAAAACGGGCCCAGATTTGTACAATGTAGTAGTCAGTCTTAGATAGAAATAGAAAATATTGTATTTTTTTCATTACAGACAATTCAAAGGAAAACGGAGATTATTAAAATATATGCGAGTTGATTATGTATGACGTTCTTCTAGTTGAAGTCTGAGTACTATTGACCGAAGCGAAAGACCATACGCAAGTTTGCATTTTTCTTTCTTAATATGGGTGTACAAAATTGTTGTATGCCAAAATAAAATAGTTAATATTCCCAAACATATTCAATTTTTTTTAAATAGAACTCTCTGAACCCTTCTCTCAGCTTCAGTAATATATAATTTATTGATAAATTGTTTCTTTTAAAATCAGTGCAGCTTTTCTCTGACTATGTAATTCCGTTGAAATGAAAGAAGATTGCGCTTGACACACATCTTACTAAAGTTTGACATACAACATGAAGCTAACATAAATCCGCCAACATTGTAGGATTCCGAAACTACTGAAACTACAAATTTACCAGTGCCATACTTGCTAACGGGGAAAGATTATTTTAATAATGGTACCTTTACTAAATTTTAGCCATCATTTTATTTTTAACTGAAAAGTTAATTTTTCCGTGAAAGTTGAGAGGTAGAATATTACTATTTAAATAATTGAAAATTTGCTTTACTCATTTTCATGATGTAAAGGCACAATGGCCTCTTATGAACATTGTTATTCTTATGGAAGGATCTCGGGTATTGTTGCCAAATAGATTGTTGCAAATATTAGTTGAAAAACCTCGACCTGTAGAAAAAATGACGAGGAACACGATGGTAATCATGAGCAATGTATCATTGATTTAGTTTTTAAATAAAATAATGATAACGCTGGATTTCCTTTGAACTGACTTTTTAAACACCTTTGTATTTAGACCGTAAAAACATATCCAAAAATTGATGGAATAATTTTTGGAAAATATCAATACAATATTTCAGTCACATCAGCTGGGGCTTTCATTTTATCAATATATGAAATGTGTTTCTTTAAAAAAATGAATTGTCAACAACAATATGTGAATTTTTAATTTGTGCTTAAAAATATATTGACTCTGGGACATTTTCATTCTTGAAGTCCAATTAAAAACATCCAGCGACCAAGTTTTGGGTAAAATGATGAAATTATTTTCTTTCGTCACCCGAAGGTTTCGCATGCATTACTTCTGTGTATTTGATGTTTGTTTTGAAGTTGAGCCTCGAGCGTCGTGAGGTTCGATGGGTGACGCGAGGAAAAGACAAGGAAAAGACAAGGCCAAAATGCAGGATGTGTGACCCGAAGGACTGAAAGCAACTGTTTGTTTATATGATGTCATCAGCGGAAGAGACCATTCAAATCAAACTCAGATCAAAAGAAGCCTTTTCGAGAGTCATCTCATCAGTCGAGTTTTGCTTGTGGATGTAGATGAAGAGGATGGATATGGTAAAGAAAAGTAGACACGTAATTTAGCCAATCGTGTAGGGAGTCAATTTTAAGAGAGCAAAATGGATTGCAAGAAAAAAGGGTAAAAAAATTAAGCGTTAAAAAGAATATTTTCAAATTACTCGAGAACTAGAATGGAAAACATCCAAAAACAGAGTCAATTTTTTTGAATTTTTCATTTGAATGAATTTTGCATAGCAACAGGCATCAGCCGACATTTCTTCTTTAAAATAAAAACGGAAAATGAGAATGTATAAATACCAACCCCGAGAGAAATAAAGATAACTGGGCGGAAGTACAAAATCAGTAGGGAAGTGAAATACGGCGATTTTGTACATGACATGTTTATGTTTCTATTTTAAAATGTACCTGCAACAATCGTGTGTACAATAAAAGATGATAATTATCAACATTTACGAAATAGACATTTTATCGTTTATTGGTAGAAATGGGATTTGAATTTGAAAAGCGAGAAAAAAGAAAAATGATAAAAAGAAATTATATAATATTGTGCCGATATTCATATCTAAGAGAAATGCGGCAGTTTAGAAATGAAGAAAGAAATATTTTGCGACGTCACTGGTGTAACGTTTAGCGTGTCGGACTGTTATACTCGCGCGTTCAAACCCAATCGAAGCCGTGGATTTTTAGGGCCAAAAAATCCTTGCACGCCTTTCCTTGTAGGAACAGTAAAGTGTATAGGTGTTGTGGTGTGATATCTTTGGCATTTTTAAAATAATTAAAGATGTTGTCATTGCCAACAATATTATTTAATGCAATAGAAGCTTTCGATGGCTTAGCCGACTGCGTAGTTGTTTTGTGGCTTCCATCTAGCAGACAACTTGATGATGATGGCTAAGCCATAGAAAGCTGCTATTGCATTAAATAATATTGTTGGCAATGACAACATCTTTAATTATTTTACAGTAAAGTGTGTGTAGATTCACTATATGTAAAAGATTCTCTGGCTTAAATGAAGACTCTAAGCTAAATTCAAATCACCTGCTTCGTCGCTCAAGAAATACTTTCTTTCTCTGCTAGTTGGTGAAATGAGCTTTGCGAAATTTGCGCGGTTGGACGGAAGAGCTGGCCTCATGATTTGTGTCCCGTCCCGTAAAATGGGGTATCAATCCAATTCAAATCATAATATACTAAGGTTAAAGTTCGATAAATTTGTAGATGATGATGTTTTATTTATTGTGAAAATTAATTAACTAATATTTGACGGCACTATAAACAATATAAATTTTTTAAAAAATTTTATAAGAGAATACATGTAAAGGGTCCCTGCGTATTAGATATTTACGCTAATAAAAATATTACGGCTATATTATTATTATTTTAAATAATAAAAATAAAGTGTGGGAATGAAATGTTTTCAGCACATGTGTATATTGAGAAGTAGCCGTGATTTTCACTATTCGAGAGAGTGCGGGCAAGCAAATGTGTCACGTCGTCAACAACTCGCGTATTCCCCATATGACATATTGTGCCTTCTCAATGTGAAAAGCATTAACGTGTTAAACCTATATTACATTCGGTATTTGTGGTGCAAATTATACTTTTAATGTTTCAAAATTCTACCATTAAAATCTTGCGAAACATTCATACCATAATAAGGGTGCTTTTTCTAAATGACTGCATTATCATCTAAAAATTATTTCATTATTTATTTACTTTCTTATAACTCACTTTCTCGTAACGCTATTCTTCAGAGAAGAAAATTTTTCTGTCAACTTCGGATTTTTATATTTCTGTTTACAGTTTTTGTTTTGTTTTGGACGAATAGCAACTGATTTCTGAGATACGTATTACAACTTTTAGAACTGTTTAAGAGGAAGCTCATATTTAAACATTTATTAGCATTTCAAACAGCTTTAAAGTGTTCAAAATGCAACAATACCCTTGTTGAAAAAATGGTCCATGTATAAATTTGATTTATGAAAACACCGTTTCAAAAAGCGAATGGCTTCCAGAATCGATAAACAAACTATATGACAATATAATTTTATGAGTCGATATTTGAACTGTTATTTACTCCATTTACACACATTTTCAGACATGTTAGAAATTGGACACTGTGTTGCGTTTCAAGCAGTTAGGTTCTTCGAATTAGTGGGAATGAGTAATTGTGAGGTGAAAGGTTGTTGTATCGCATCTTTAATAAAATAAGTTAATTCCCCACGATCCTCAAATTTAGTACGATATTTGTATTATTGTATAACTTAACTTGCACTTACCACTGAAATCATTTAATTGAATTAATACTTGATACTGACATTAATAAAAACTACGCTGAAAACGGCTGTTGTATTAAAAATTATGACTTTCACATTGCATTAACACGGTTAATTTATAGTTCTAAATCTTATGACCTCAATTCTGTGTAATTGTAACATATCTGCATTGTTTTATTTCTTCATTTTTACGCTAATATACGCGTAGGTAGGGTTACAAAGCAAATACCAATTATATGAAAGGAGAGAAAGGGATGGAAACTTGTGTAAGACTCATTTGTTTACTTTCCAACCACAAAAAATTATTATTTACTGAATAAATATTTTTGGTATCTGTTGCTGTGTTTCCTCCAGGATATGTTCTATTTTCCCCATTGTTTACATTTCATACATTTTATTGCCCATTAATTTCAATTTACGATCGCATATACCCAAGCAGTAACCTGGAAGATATTACATACAGATATGTCGTTTGTTTTTGCCGTTTGGTGAATATCTTCAATAGAGAGTACAATATCAATTGCAAGAGCACTGAGAATATTGGTGGAAATAAGAATTTAATATTCCTGTATTTTTCTTAACCCGTCGTTAGACGAGCCAACGAGGTTCTTTCGCACCAAGCTGTAGTTTCACGCAGATTCTTGCATTTCTTTATTGTTTCTGAATATAACACTTTGCTAGACTTCTGCAAATGACCTCTGGATGATGCAGGTATGGTTGAAACTACAAACGCTCATTAATGTATAATTGTAAAATACCATGGTAATGACATGGTATGACATGGTAATGACTTTAATGACTCTCCTTATAAATACTAACATACAACAAAAATATTGATCAGTACCTAATATAGAATATAATGATTCAATCTAACATTTTGTAACGACCATGATTTACAACAAAAGTATCCAACTTGCGATGAATCTGCGGTATTATTAACGGAAATACTAGTGAGTATTAACCATTGACAATTACACTCTTTGTTGTACCTGGGAAACTTCTTCCAGAGAAAATCTACGAGCACAGCAAAAATATATTTTTCAAGGGATGTCAAGTACAACATATGTCAGAAACTATTACAAATCATTGTAATAGATTTTCCGAAATAAACCTACTAGAAGTATAAGAGAAATGTAAAAGGAGAAACAGGAAGACAAAAGAAGAGATTGTCTTTACCAAAGAGCATTCACAGTAGCAGATAAACTGCACACTGGTAAACTTGCTACTGCGGCAACAGATGCTGCTGTTTGCCGAAGCATAGTCGCATCTCACCATCAAGCTAGAATAGGACATCACCCACCTCCCGTGATAAGAAACATGTACCACATCACTGATCTAATAGCTACAGAAATTGACGTGTCTGGAAACACAAATCAATCCGCATTAACATGTTTACATTTCGTTTTCGCACGAAAATACTTAAGATAGAACGTCTTACAGCACACGACAATCACACAATAATGCTGATGGAATTATGGGAGAGTGAGTGGACGAAGTCATAACGCTAAGCAGGACAATTTCGACAATCCTCCAAGATCATCACCTTCATTCGGAGAAAATATCCCTTTCATAGTCCATAGTGAGCATAGCCCGCCAGTCTAGTTTGTGAAAAGTGTTTGGCCCAAGGCGCGTCATTGTTCTTCACTTCCAAGTAGCGAATCCTGAGTTAAAGATCTGGAATATCTCATGATGTATTATACCGTAAGAGAGAGATGTATTCTGTTTGTTCATATTTCTATACTATAAATAATAATTTTAATGAATAAGATTCATAAATTTTAAATTATGAATTCAATAATTTTATAACAATTTAAAAATAAATTGTTGTGTTTCAAATGTATACTTTGTTTTCTCCTGCTGTATTCAAACTCCTGCAGCTAGCCTAGTATATCCTAGTAGGATACCCCACTGTGTCGGTATTGGTTTACGATTTTACAAGAACAGAAAATAAGACATGACTCGTATCCTGACGCATCCGAGCTTGAGGCCAGGAAGTAATTTTGAATCACGCTAAACATGAAAAAATTAAATGGAACGTGTAATGTAAATATTTTCAAGGAACTTACAAATATTTGCACAAATATTTCATTTCCCATTGATGATGGTGAAAAGGTTATTAAATCAGCACCGAACGTATTGCACACAGAATGTCTTAGAATAAATGCTCGTAATATCTAGAGCATGTTGGTGTGGGATCAAGCATAATATTTTTTGCCAATGAACACATGACAAGGAAAATTCACATGACAAAATCACACGCTTGATAACTAGATACTCTGGTGTTTAGCGGGTAATATTCTGAGGAAGTGAAAGACAATTTATGTGTCCGCCAAACCGGGATTTATCGACGAAAGCGTTGCCAGCACGTCAGGGACAAGTTTTATATCTGGAATGTCATCACGAGATTACT
>BOPP01000019.1:12690667-12724331 GCA_017312745.1 Gryllus bimaculatus
CGGTGGCGGCGGTGGAGGCGGCGGTGGAGATGGGAACCCAATGGGAGAGGAGAACTCCTGGAAGAGGACGATGTATGGAGAGCTGCAAGCGTCAATGAGGAGGATACAGTAGAGTGGTAGTCGTGACTGTTGAAGATAAGGGAATTTTCAGGAGATGGAGAATTAGACGTGCTTATCCTTTCCTCTTACCTGAATATTGTTAGCTTTGCTAAAAACTGAATTCTAGTGTTCTGTTGCAAGGTAATGATCAATGCTTTTGACATGGCACCTCGCTAGATAATTTCGTGTTTATGTTCCCAAACCTTGGTTATATCCTTATTTCAAATAAATAACTTGAAAATTTTTCAATGCGGGATTCATACAGTGGCTGTGTATAAGGAGGTTGTAAAGAAAGAAAGAAAGGAACTTATAGAATAAATTTGGAGAAAAGGATGGTTCAAAGGAAAGAGCGGTATGTCCCAATTGTGATGAAAAATGGCATACTTTGTCACTAAGCATCATCATGCTGGGGTGGTAGTCTGCTACGAGAAATCCCTATAGATAAAAATCTCACAAGTGTAGGTCTGTGTGGATCTCACATTCCAGTGGGGGAGAAACAAAGCCACGTCCATAGATACAACATGCACTACACTTACGGAAATAATTGCCGTAGTATTTGACGATCCAGGAAAGAATTAATAATCAATTAAACAATCATATGTATTCACTATCGTTACGTGAATTTGAAGAACTCCTGCTTAGATTCATGTATACGATGTTTCATTTTTCAGGACACATTTCATGTAACTTTTAAAGATATTCCGACGTTGCATGGAGAGACTAATGAAAAAGCGTCTTTGCTTTCCTTTAGCTTACAGGCAGAAAATGGAGAAGGGAAGTAAGCGTGGATGATGAATCGTGAGCAAACGGTTTAGTGATATATGAGAAAGGAAGCGATGAATCTCTGTGAAAACTTACCACGATCAAATTCTCTCTTCCACAGATTCTCGGTAGAGTGGCTGAATTTAACACGTTCTTGCTTTAGAATATAAATCAAAAGCACAATTTATATCCAAGCACAGTGCATTAATAAGGCAGTTATTAGCTAATTTCGTACTCGACATATACTTATAATGATGTACACAATATTTTCAATATGGTGTACGACAGAATGACTGTGTGTGTGTTCCTTTTAATCTATCAAGAACATTTCAGAACTCACAACTATTCTTCTATAATTTATAAAACATTTTCAATGGACGCAGGTGTTTTCACTGTTTCATTTCTTCTAAGAGAATTGTAAGTATTAAGTATTTATCTGATAGTAATTAATATATACGCAATTATAGAAATACTTTTAGAGTTTTTTAATCATTATTATTGTTATTTCATGTACGAGTTTCTATCACTCTTACCTTTTTGTGTTAATTGGTTCCAGCGAATTTCGAAAATACATCCAATTGCTGCCCAATTTTCCACCACGTGACACGAAGAATTGATGAACCATTATTACGTACCTGTGAACAAAACATACATGTAGTTCTGGGAATCAAATTGAAACAAAACGTTTTACAGAAAAATAACGAGCAGTTTCTAGAAACATCAGTTTTCTCATTACAAGCACCTTCTCTCTGGAAACTCATGTAACACGGTTTACCTAGTTATTTTCAAACAACACAGCTATCACATTTCAAAGCTATCATTGTTCTATTAAAAATAATTTTTAATTGATCAAATATTCATATTGAAAATGCAGTATTTTCGCCATTACTCTGCATTTACGGATGCTCGCAATCCACCGAACAGCATACATTTTTTTTATTAATTTATTTTATATCGCTGAGTAACTGCATGGTCATAAGCAATCAAAATCTCTTTTACAAATTTACATCATAATAATATTTATATATTTGATTACATTTCATATCATTGTTATTTAACAATTTACAACATTCAAAAATAAATACATTTAATATTACAAACATTGTGAATTTTTAACACACTATTTTGTAACGCAAGAAATTTAATAATTTTGTCACATTGAGAAGAAGATTTTAATAAAGAATGGATGTCAGTATCAAATTTTAAGTTTTTCCTAAGATCACTTGTGATTTAGGACATTCAACTAATAAACTGGTCTATTACAAATTAAATAAAATTAATAATATAATTATACTTTGTGAAGTATACTCACATTAGGCATAGTCTCTAAGCAAACGAACACAAAATATATTTAATATAAATTGTTTTTACTGTCTTTGAGTTTGATTCGAAATAAAACCTATCCGTTTTGTTGTCCCTTGTCGCTTTGTTGAGGCCCAATAGCGTTTTAGAAATTTTAAAACATTTTAAATAATCATGCAAGTATAGTTGTTTTATTGAACACACCCTTGAAATATGTAAATATAATTATTACGTAAGAACTCTATTAATCAAAATTCTATAGATTTCTGCTCGATGTCATTTTTAGGACAAAGTTATAAACATTCCTGTGTTATTGTATTATTGGTCTGGAGATGGAGAGATATCAACCTTTCGAAACATTATGATGTTGTGCATTGTCTGATGTAAACTGTGGGATTCAATATATGCTCCCTAATATAAAAAAGGGCCTGTTTTACTTCGAAAAGTACAAAATATCCAAAATAAATAATCCGTAATTTGGTTGGAGATAGTGTAATGGTCTATAGCTAACAGTCACTGTTATAACTCATCTCTATTTTGACATGACAAACTGATGAGTTTTAGGATATTTTCTTTCCTCTTCCTTGATGTAGTAACATTATTTTAAATGGGTGGGTAATGTCTTTAACACTTTGGCACTTCGATATTTACGGCTTCTCCTCCGAATGGTCTGTGATGGCCTTACGATACAGACTTTACAATATTCCAATACATACCAGAAAATGTATTTCTAGAATTTTTCGTTAACTTAATTACCAATACATGGTAAATTCATTCTAGGAAAATGCCCATCTCGACGTCAATTTTGCAACTTGCCACAATATCGTATTCTCACTTGGAATTATTTATTTGAAATACAATGGCCTCAAAGATTCGTGTAAATCAACTCCAGAGCAAATGCCAAACATAGGTACCGGTAACTTTCTCCAGTTTGTAATTCATTTTAATACATTTCTTTATGAATTTATTGACAAATATAAGGTTTGAGAGCACCATCTCTATAAAAGGTTACAAATCTCAATTTCGCAACTTATAGCCCTTAATAGCCAGCACAAGTCCCGATTAAATCAACTCCAGGCAAGTGCCGAACCGCGGCATCAATTTCGCGACTTATCACAGAACAACGTGGCCGCGCATCGCCCGCCTCACGCGCCCAACGCGTATTCCGCGCACGATCCTTCCCGCAGCCGCCGCGCAGTCCGGCTGAGCGGCGGCGCAGCGCCGCGCGCCAATGCGCCTGGCGTCATCGGCGTGCAGCGCGCGCATCGGCGTGTTTACTTTGGTTCGCGGCGGCTGTGTCAACATAAAAACATTCCCTAATTACAGGCGAATTTTGCGCACGGGCGGGTCCGCGATCCGGGCACGCGAGTGCGTCGCCGCGCACGGGTTGGCGGCTCGCGTTACACTCCATTGCACCTGTTTGGCGGGCGGATGCTCGCCGCATACCAGACACGACCCCGCAAATGCCTGTCTGGCTACTGATGGAATTAAAGTTTATTTTTTTCGACGCAGGTGTGTGTGTGGGTATGTGCACTGCTCGGAAAAAACACACGTGTTTTTTTAAAACGTTTACTGTTTAGCAAAGTGTGCGGGAGATCGGGGTTAATCAATGATCACTTTACGTTTCTTACCGGGGCATTCATTTATATTTTTCAACATTACAAGTGTTATAAAAGTGACCCAAATTTTGTTAGTTGAAGTTGCAAACCATATTACTATTTGTATATTATTTTCAATCTATTATTTTAATTCCTTGCATTTTTAATATAGAATATACTACATAGTAAACAAAAAATAAAATTAGCAATTATGTCAAACAGCTTGAAAATACTGCAATTGATAATGCAAAAAGAATCAAAAAGTAAAAGCACATTCACACAATATCCCAATGTACAATACAAATATCATTAATAATAATCACAAATGCACATTTGACGTCAAACGTTTTTTGAACCTTTAAGCAAACCAATGAACGATTTTTCCAGGAACCTTCAAGTACGACTGTGAAATACAATTATGTATGTAGCTATATTTCAATAAATTTACTTTATTATGTAACAAAGAAATGTAAAATGAAAGTGTGGTTTAAAATTGTGTCCAGGAAAAACTGTTCACTCTCGACATATTAATATTTGAATTAATCGTTTTTTATAAGTCGACCTATATTTTAAAATAAATGATCTGGCATTAAAATCCTTTGATTTCGAAAATGACATATTAAATAATTTCAATGAATTAAACATTAAAAGAATTTTTTTTTCGGAAAGGCAAATTTGTTTTACAATTGTAAACAAAGGTGGCAGTAAACGAATTGTTGCTTTCAGTTCGGATTCAGTTCGGCATTAAAGGGCTTCAAAATCGCACCTAAACACATAAACACAAGGGTATAACTGCACCCTTGGATGATAGAAAAGCTTTCCATACTACATCTAAATTCCTCTAAATCTCAAAAATATGAAATGCATGTGCTCTGATTTTTTATTAAAAGATGTTTTATGAACATAATGTAAACCGCACCCTTGAGAAAAAGGTACCGTAGGACTGGGAATGACATGGTATTTTTTGAGAACGGATTCCTCGTGGGTGAGATTTGAACTACCCTTTTAGACATATCAAATGTAATATTTTGTATAATTAAGTCAATTTTGTTAATGTGAATAAATTGACTAAAATAAGGACTGTTTCTGTTTTTTTGTGAAGACCTGATATGTTTAGTTTAAGCAAATGTTACAAATTCAAACTTTTAAGGAGAAAATAGTAGATGTCTATTCGCTCAAAACGAGAAAAAATCCGAAATCATTTAGGCATTAAGTTCATAACATCCATTTCATGAAGACGTCTTGTCTGCTAGTCTACTCGTGTTTGTACGCTATTTTCGGCACAAAGTTCATGACAACAATTTCATGAAGAAATCTTATCCGCTAGTCTACTCGTGTTTCCATACTATTTACGGCATAAAGTTCTTGACATCCATTTCTGGAAGAAACCTTGTCTGTTAATCTACTCGTGTTTGTTCGCTACTTTCGGCATAACGTCCACGACATCCAAATCGTGAAGAAATCTTGTCCGCTAGTCTACTCGTGTTTCCATACTATTTACGGCATAAAGTTCATGACATCCATTTCTGGAAGAAACCTTGTCTGCTAATCTACTCGTATTTGTACGCTACTTTCGGCATACCGTTCACGACATCCATTTCATGCAGTCACCTCGTGTACGCGTGTGGCTCCACAATGTGTCTCCGGCCGCCCGCGTCCCAAGCGAGTGCCGGTGGCGCGACACGTGAAGGACACCTTGGCGGGATCCTTGAGGGGCATGCTCGGGGTGGGGTGGGGCGGGAAGCAGACCCGCCTGGGGCGTGGCGGGGGGCGGGGGGCGGGGGCGGGCGGGGCGGGGGCGGTGGCCGGTGACAAACGATGCGCGGGACAGACGTGAACTTCGCGCCGAGCCGAATTTTTCACTTCCCCCCTGTGCTGCCGGCGCTAGGAGGCGCGTGGTATTGACTATATGAATGGCGCATTTGATAGCCATAATATATTCTCCGGGTTTACTTACGCGCGTCCGCCCTGAATGGAGAGGAAGCCTCCCTCCGCTAGAGCGCCCCTGCAGCGCGGTGGCGGGCCCCGTTCTTACGGTACTTACTTTCGTGCATTAAAATTTATAGACGGGTTGCCACGAAAGGTAATGACCGCATTCTTCAAAATGTCGGAAAGGAAATGCGAAGGTATAAAATGCGGTTTGCTCGCGGTCCCATCATTTGCAGATGAGAGAAAAGTAGCTTTCGCAAGACGCACACTCTACTTTTGTTGTGTGTGTTGGTTATGTAAGTAGTGCTTCCCGTTTGTAACATGTATCAAGCTGTGAGAGTACTTCTTATGTTCTTTTGGGCCGGATTTAAATATTTAACCCGTTGCCAGTAAGTTAAAATTTATTTTATGTCTTTCGGGAAACATTATATACTCTATAATCTCCCACTCAAACACTAAAATTGCTCATATTGCTTGGTTATTCATTTAATCAAACTGTATATTCAATAAGTACTGTGTTAAATCTTTTACTAATATTGATGGTAAAAATATCGTTGACAACGACTTGTGAGTAACACTTCATTAATACAAAAACATGATTTCACCTTGATGAAGAGTAATAATAACCGCAACATTATTCCGCCTTCAACTAAATGTATTGGTGTTTTTCGAAAAAAATATTTAGAACATTCCTTCCGTGAACTACGTTAAATATTGTAGGAACATAAGTTCTTCATTTCAAACTTCGGGTCTAATAAAAGTGCAGGACGCTCTTCAAATACTCTCTTTGATACAACGATGAACCTTGCAATTGCACCTAAGGTGGTAGTGTCTTTATGCAACATTAGGAGGTCAGTCCAGTCATTTGGAATGATTTCCACAAACAAAAATGCATAGCCCGTTCAATATCCCAGGAGCGGAGATTTCTAAATTATGGTTTGGCATTTAAAAATTATATTTCACTCTAATTCTTTTCAATATTCCGCAAAGTTGGCACTTTTTAAAACGGATATGTAAATATTTCTGTACAAATAAAAGTTGAAATGTTTCCATAATTTCAAAAATATTAACACGATTAATCCTGAAATTACTCTGTTTCAGTCCACAATGACTTTCCGTGTGTGAGAAGTAATATGTGTTCGTTCAGAGAATAGTAAGTTCCATGCACTTTTCAGAAACCGTGACCGGCTTATTTTAGCTCAGAGCTAACACTGCCGATTCCCTGCAGCGAATCTGTCTGGGAGGTCCTGGGTTTGACACCGGCGGCGGCGAATTTTCGACACTAGCTACACAGCTGAGTCGAATTCGACGGTGTCGGGGACAATGATAGCGGCCGGCTGCTCTGACCCTGGTTTCTCCCAACAGCCCCTAGCGAATCTCTAACAAACGGTCGCGGACCGCCCGCAATCTTTCCTTGCTCGCCCGTTATATCTTATCTCCCCTTAGACACGCTGATTGGTACATGCACAACACTACCACACATGTCGAGAGTTAATAGTTTGTCCCGATGGGGCGGTGCCCCGCTAGGGGAGACATCCGAGGAGGGAAAGCTAAGCAAGCCGAAGAGTAGGTCGGCGCCCTATGTCATTATCTGTGAGGAACACCACCATCTCCTGGTATAAAACGCACAGCACGAACGGGATTAATTACTATAGTGTCCGGAAACATCAATATATCAAAATTAGTCATTACGCATTTTACCTACGTCACATTTATGGTTAGTAGGGGACGTATTTTGATGACCTGAAACGTTGCCAAAAATAATCAATAAAATGCTCTTAAAATTCTTTAAAAATCCCTGAAAGCAAAGAAATATGACGTAAAAAATTGATCAAAACCACTTCATACACACAACTCAAGCTGTTGAATATATTTCTGATGTAATTGAGGTTTCCTCCTTTTGTTCGAGTGAACTCAGCTTGACTGTTCTTTAAAAGAAAATATGCGCCTTTATTTATCGCGAAATCGGCCGAACTGACAATGGTGCCGATAAACGCCACAACATCCTTAGATTGCATAGTATTCACAACGGCTGATATCACAGCATACGAACGGAGAATCGAATTGGCTACTAACAATTTCTGCTGAGAACATTTGCTGCAACTCGTAAATACTTTATGAAGCAAGTACCATTAAAATGATATTGAAAGCGATGAAATCAACGGAAAACGCAGTAAAAATGGTATAAAAATATAAAAAATGATTTATTATCCGAAATTGATGAAAACAGAAAAAAATACTTATAGAAATAGATCATTTAATTGCGTAAAAAATTAAAATGAATTTCTATACTAAACGGCATTGTTCTAAAATGAAAATAAAAAATGACATTTCATTAAAATCCGCCTCCTAGTTGTCAGTAATGTTTGAGTATTTATCAGTATAAAAATGAAGTCGCAAAATATTAGGAATATTGGAGTGACAAATAAAATGTAAGTAAATATACATTTAAAGAAGACTGAGTGATTTCTAAGGACGCGATTGGTTTGAAAGAAATGTGGTACAAAAGTAAATTAGCTCAGTTCAAAACCATAGTTTTCATTTCGTAGTATACAGTCCCGCGAATAACTTGCCGCAACGCTTCTAGTCGATTTTGGTGCACTGTGCCAAAAGCACACTATGCCAAGGGTGTGCGCGTCTGTTGTGTGTTAAAATTCGTGCGAGTTCACATGAGCACTCTTTTACGTAATGCTTATTGTGGTTTTGTGATTTTATTTGCCTCTCGACTCTTTGTAATATGTTTCCATTTTCACATGTCAATTTATTCAATAATAACCAAAAAGAAGAAACCAATATGGAAAGGACTGTAGTATAATTCAAACACGTCAATACAGAAATGTTTGGAATAGTAAACTTTGTTCCATTTTGAGCATATTATAAAACGACTTCTCTGTGGTCTCTAAATGAAAAAAGGTGTTGATCTCATTCATCAGAGTTTTTCCTCATCAAAATTTGTATTCTGAATTTGTAGGTGAGAAATACTTGTTTACATGTGCATACGTCCTAAACTCACTTCCTATACCTATACACTATTGTGAGTGTGATCGGATTAAAAATATTCACTTCCTAATGTTCATTTTCAATGTTATCAAAGTTGTGATTATTTCTTTAACTTAACACATAATTTGCTAATACATGAAATTACATTTTGGAAGAGTTCTACTCATTTATAGATCACAGAATATTATGAAAAAAAACACCCCATACCCTATTGACCGGTTACATTGACAGTTTAATTTGTATGCATCAAGAGAAAAACGTTAAGAAAAGCTACAACATGTTATCCTGCATCCCAGAGATTGCATCGTGAAGTTTGTCCAACAGAAGCAAGATAGAAACTTAGGGTTTTTTGCGAAATGTACAATGTTCTGTCAAGAAATACTTTTCAGATAAAACGTCTCCATTAACAATAAAAAATTAAGACCCGAGTCGCTATTGAATGTGGTGTTATTCGAATGACATCTGACTGTACAATTTAGAAGTTTTTGCAACTCGCAATTCCGTATCGCAGTTTGAATGTCTGGAGTTAGAAAGGGTGGCAATTGTTCTTGCTTTCCCAGCAACTTTGCGCAGGAAATTGACGTCGTGCGCACGCCTGGGCAACCGCATGCTTCAGAACTCGAGAACTTCTGAAGCAGAAAGATTAAATATTCCTGGCCGAGATGCTTGCTAGATGTGTACTACAACGTCGGTGATTAATGGAAAGTTACAGGAACTGAAATTGAGAGGCACTGTTAGGTTCAACTAAATATACTATCAATTAATAAATGAAACTAAAATGTATTACAAAGAACATAAGCCACAGTACAAAAATGATATTGTAAAAACCTACAAATTAGGAAATAATATATTAAAAATAATACAGGCAGGGGAGTACAATCCTGAAGAGACAAAATCCAACTCCCCTTCTTTCGGGGCCCCGGTGAGTGAGTTAGCTTACTGGCCTCCCTCTGACTCTGTACCCCCGGTACACGGGCTCGATCTCGGCCGAAATGTCCGGATTTTCGAAGGGTGAAAAATCCACAGTAGTGTGACGTCATGGATACTCACAGCGACCACAGACACAGAGCTTTCATATAACAAATATATTTATTAACAAAGAAAACAAAACAAATATATACACTTAATAATTTACTTACACCCTAGCTCTGATAAACCTACTATCCCCTGATCGCGGGAGCGATCCTAACCCGATTGAAGATGGTTTTGATTGTGGCATTCGCCACTCCTACTTTTGAAGCGCGCACAAAGCCTAGCTTCCGTGACCGGATGTCACGCTGGGACACAAAGTCCGTTCTGGCGCACCAACGGCTGGTTTGCCTCGATCGCAGGAGCGATCTTATCCGATTGAGAATCGGCGTGAATCGTGGCACTCAACCACTCTTCACCTCGGAGCACGCACACAGCATCGCTCCCCCGTGACCGCAGTCACCCAAGGACCTAAAGTCCGCAGGCTTCGTCAACTAGTGACTCGAGCCTCGCGAGCCTGGCTCGCATATGCACCGTCGTGGCGCCAAGTTTTGTGCACACGCACGAGGTTCTCCCACTGTCTCCAGAACCCACCCACTGGCTCTGTACACTCTGTTATATAGGCGAGGCTCACGTGACCTACTACGTCACGCCACCCCCTCGCTTGTTATAACAGTGAAAAGCTTCTATAAGCCGGAAGATACCCAAAGCCTTGTGTCTCCCGTTTCCGCGTTCTTCCCTTTACGGAAAAACCCTTCTTCCTGTGGCGAGACTAATCCTCAACCAAGCGTCCCCAAATAGATGCCATGAGGCAAATCCTAGCAGAAAAGAATAAAAGAATCCTAGCAGAAGCCCGGCAAAATTAAATCCCTCCTACAACACCTTGCCCAAACGAGATCTTGCTTTCTCCGATAGCTCAGATATAGTTAAATGAGAATGGCATCTGGCGGATAATGTGAGAATGAAATCCCAGGCGCATTTAGACGATCGCCCGCGAGATGCGCCTGCCCAGACCCGCGTCGGGGGTAGGCTTCCAAGGAAGCCTGGGTCGCAAAACTCGGGTGCGGAACAACTGCCTAAGGGCAGTCTCCCCGAAAATAGTCCCATACGATAAACAGATAAATCCCTGCTTCCGTGGCAGATGATTGGAAGTTGCCCTCACTGGCGGCCGCGCTCACGTTCGTGCGAATTATGGGAACACAATGTACGTAATCTTTGATACACATGCATTCCGAGAACGCAGTACGCCTAACGACTACAACAAAGTTGGCATTCTGCGTTAAACGACCAGAGAATTTAAATTCTATTCTTGCAAGGGAATGTGTCAATTAGTGGTAACAATCTCAAGTATCCCGAAAGTTCACAGTGTGACCCCTTCAGGTTCTCGCTAAAATCGCTTCGCGTTTCCCTAGAGTATCGCGGTTTGAGAAACTGTTGTTGATATTAAAGGACATTTTTAAAAGGAAAAAACCTTACATTTAGTATTAAAGAAATTATATTGTGTTTTGCTATATATTTATTACAATTAATTGTTATTACAGAATTTTGATTTCGTCCCGTCATTTTGGACAGGTTAGTCCTAGTTATAAACATTGTCGTCGTTTTAGTTCCAGCTGTGCTTGGGAAAACAAGTAATAAAAATAATTATTAACGTTCTAGCGAAGTTACGACGCGGTGAACGATATTTTATGTAGATTATTCGTTTACGTGGTAATTTTCCATTGTCAATCATATCACCGAACGTGGCAACGCGCATGTTTTCGAGTGTTTCGACATGTCAATCCTAATGCGAAGCGGTTTCCAATACCCCTACTTTGATCAGATTAATTTACTTGGCACAGTGTAAATAAGTTAAAAATTGATCACACCCATGTTTAAGAAAATTTTTTTTCAAGAATATTATCTCTTTAACCATTACCTTTCTAGTCATAATAACGTACATTTAGTTTTAGATGACAGAGACTGTAGATTCAACACCTCCCCAAACGCGCATTAATGCACTCTACCACATCATCGATGACATTGTACAATGATACACCAGAGAATTTAACTAATAGTCAATTAGTACTGTTAAATTGTAATATGTAGAGAGGCTGTTATCTAAAAGTGTCTAAATACATACTTAAAATTACGAACAAGAAGTTGACATTCCTGAACATTAAATTTTTTAATTCCCGTAAAGTTAAAGTATTTGGAACCAGTACCAAAATTCAAATAACTGATATTCATAATTTAATTAATGAAATGTAGTCAATAGTAGCTATCCTTACAGTATTAATAACAATGTAAAATTAAGAATTTTAATTGAAATTGTCATACATTAACAGAGGGTTCAGCAATTGGATTTGAAAATAACTTCATTTTGAACGACTATTTGCTGTGCAAGTAAATGTACGGTTTTTATTCACGTACGGTGAGAAGTTTCATTTGTGTTGAAAGAGAGTAAATATTACACTGTAAATTCAGACTAGACGCACCATACGGCGGGAAATAACGATTCACCAAATTTCACGAATAATGAATATCTCCAAATCTGTTAAACGCGCCATTACTCAGATTACGTATTTCCTTCGTTTCTTTCCGAGCCACATATTCTGATAATAATTTGATTATGAAATTAATGATTAGAATACAAGTTTTACTGGTTCACCTTGAAATCACAATTTAAATATGAAAATATTTTTGCATTTCTTGCCTCTCTTTTCTATCCGCCGGTTACGGCTTGGAAGTCATCCTCTGAAGCCTTATGTCCTAAACTTGAAATAACGAAGCTCTGTAGAAAGAGAGAGGGTGAAAGGAAAGAGGTGGGATGGAGAGGAAGGAAACCTTACAGATTACGGCGGTTTATAATGTACGTTTTAACGAAAAAATGAGCGTTTATTAAAAATATCCCGAATTACAGTACATAAAACTCATAAAATGTGTACATGTAAGCTTCCGCGGCTCGAATCCATAAATTCATAGCCGAGAATTCATAAAATGTGTGTTGGAATTCTTTGAGCATTTTTAATCACGATGGTCTTAATAACATTTAGAAACCAATTTCTCAGAGTCTCTCAATTGTTAGTCATTGAAGTGTTTAATGTACTACGTAAGTTTCATTTTAAACACAAAAAAGATTTCGAATTTTCTCCCTCTCTTATTCTCGCCGTCCAACTGCACGCCGCGCAACTTCCTTTGGAGCCTGCGCTCTAAACTACAAAGAGAGGGATATCTATAGGAAGAGAGAGGGATAAAAAAAAGAAAGACGGAGAGGAAGGACACTATACAGACAGCAGCAACTTACAATGGCCGTTTTAACGAGAAAATGAGTGTTTATCATGCAATTCTTAACGGCATATAGCTCATATTAAATTTAAAATGTGAGCAAAAGCTCGGCATTTTGGATCTCAGAGATTGCTATACAACATTAATAAACCACCTTCTGAGAACCTTAGCCGTTATAAACAAATAGTTTTGAGTTTTTGCCTTTCATATTCTTGCATATATATATATATATATATATATATATATATATATATATGTATATATATATTATTGTGACGTACCTGGGAAACGGTACTCTTCACGACAAATAAAATGATATAATGGACGGGTACATTCTCGTGAATGGGCTTCCAGGGGGTTTGACGCTGCATTAGAAGAATGATCGAAGGAAACTCTTTTGTGCAATTACAAGTTTAATGATTGAAACACTATGTACAAAAATTATTTCAATACGCAAGTGCGCAAGGCCTTTAATGATTCGTGCACGAGTACGCTACCTTGAGAGGCTTTCGATGTCCACCGGCTGGCTGGAGGCGAGCGGGGCCGCCGTGGCAACGGCGGCGGCGTGTTCGGCAAACTACGGTCCGCCCCGAAGTTTGTCGGGAAATCGCTTCTCCCTCGGCGGTCGACTCCTCTAGTCCCCCCGATGCAATGTGCTAACGAGCTCGCCGGGGTCCACCACCCTAGCCAGTACACGCAATATCAATGTACTAACATGCACAACGCACAATTGGCGTGCCGTCGGCAGTTCCGATCTCAGCAGTTCTTCTCAATCCCACTCAAATGTTCGCACGGTGCGGCCCGCTGCTGCATCACACCCGAGCGGAAATGGAAAGCGTGTCTGGTCGGCCACTCAAACTCCAATATTAATGTTTTCACTGATCCGGTCCTGGGGCGCACTTCATTTCTCCTAATCACCTTGATTATCAATTTTTATCACCTCTAATCTCCACATAATGGCTCTAATCAATTCCACACTGTTGGTAATATCACTACAAACTTGCTTGGGGCAGCACAGCCCGTCCGTGTTGCGCTCGCGGCCTCTCTGCCGATACTGCCCAAACCGTCACTCGCCTCGCCCGTCTGCCCCCCGATTTGACCGTTGCTGGCAGCGGCGGCGGCGTTACTAACGTTCTTCGTTTCAAAAATATATATATATATATATATATATTAATATATATATTATATATATATATGTTGCAATCTCTGAAGTTTTAAAGTTTCCTGACCTAAAACTTCTAATGAGACAGTTCGAGATAGAAAGAGAGAGAGAAAGAAAGAGAGAGAAAGAGAGAGGGAGAGAGAGAGAGGGAGAGAGAGAGATGGGGAGGGAAGTAAACGAAGGGTAGGGATAGACGGGAAAGGAAACGATATAGGCAACGAAATTTATAAATTTCCGTTTTAACGAGAAAAATATTGTTCTTGTTGAAATCATTTATGATATGAAATTCATTTTAAATTTGAAATATGTGCAAGAATTATGTAGACATTTCTGAAATCACATCAGCCCCAATGCACTATCTAGGATTCACTTTCAACGGCGATTAAATCCCGATTTGACAAAATATTCATAAGTCCATCTTCAATACCCAAAATTAAGAAACCATACTGACAGAGCCTTTTTAATTCTCACGTGTTGACGTGTTCAGAGTAACACCCGCAAGTTACAATTCAACGAACAAATAATTTCGAATGTTCCACCTCTTCGTTTCGCTCCGGGCGATTGCGGTCCGTGCGTCCTCCTTCCCAACCGCCCACCCCGAGCTCCAAATGGAGGCAGGTCTTCTGAGCATGGAAGGGGGAGAGGAGGGGAGGGAGGGGGTGGCCCTCGGCGCGGAACGAGTCGGCCCTTCGCGCTCGCTCTGCGCCCAAGAAGCGGCGCCCACTCCGCCGCCGCTCACGCGAGAGTTCATTGTACTTGAAACGTCGAACGAAGAGCCGCCTCACCCCCCCTCCCGCTGCCTTGGCAACGGAAAGAAGAGCGGCGTGCCATTGTGCGAGCGGGCGGTGACGTCATAACTGCATCATTACGTCACCTCTGCCCTCGGGGATGCGACCGTGGTATCCGAGCGTTAATGATGACGTTAACGGAAGTTTTCGATTCGATCATAAACTCTTGTTTGTTCCGCGTTACCTTGGAGTTTGGGGAAGGTAAGAGTTTCTCATTAAACGAACTGCCGTAAACTTTCGTTGCGGTGTAGTGCTTCCTTGCTTTAAGTTTTGAGCGAAGGCATCTTGCATGCAAACAATAAATCACTGAAAGTGAATTACAAACTCGTTCCAAATAGGAACGTTCCCAGTTGAAGGATAAAAAATGCCTTCTAAGTGCATTAGCTTTTAAGAAAATTAAACCTTATTGTTGACATTATTTGATCGATATGATCATGTTTCTTACATAACTATGTAGTAAAGTTAACAAAAAATAAAAGGTGCAAAATATTTTTTTTCTTATTTGAAGTAGATACAAGTCAATGTTTTGCACATACATTATCGCTCAAGGACAAAAAAACGTAGTATTATTAGAAAGTTTTTTCGAGGAAAATTACTTTCAAATTTAAATAAACAGAAACAATGTTATCAATAATAAGAAGTATCTGTATGAAGAACCGCTTAATTCTTGTATTATGAAAACTTCTTCTTCTTCTTCTTCTTCTTCTTCTTCTTCTTCTTCTTCTTCTTCTTCTTCTTCGCTTCAAAAGTTGAGTTCTAGAACCTATTCCTGTGTTGACTTCTTTCTGGGCCTTCCTACATTTCTTTTTCCTCTTCATTTGTAGTTCACTGCGACAGCTGGTAGTCTGTCATCGGGCATTCTTCTTAGATGTTCATACCATATTTTCTGATTTATTTTTAGTTTCTCCAGCAGTGGTTTGATCCCCAGTTCACTGCTTATCTCTGTATTCTTCTTTTCATCTGAGATGTTATATCCTAGAGTGCTCCTCAAAAATTTCATTTCCCCTGCCTGTATTTTAGTGTTATATTTTTTGTACGTCATTCTTGATTCATCTCCATACATTAACACAAGCACAGGTGTAGTGGAGTACTGTAGTAGTGTAGCAGTAGCAGAGTTGAAGAATTTTATTGTTTCTTCCCTTGTTTTAATCTTTAGATGTTTGCGTACCATGCCGCATGTAATAAGGAAACTTTCTTACAAACTCGAGAATTCCCCGGGGGGAACAGAAGCAGATGGAGAAAGCATAGGCTTCCGTGGCGTCAGTATCCAATTGGCTGTTCGAAAGACGCCGCGTTCTAGGCACACATGCCAACATTTCGGTCTTCATGCTCCGAACTTCCTGTAGCCAAGTACATAAATAGGTTCATAATATCGAAGTATATACAATATTCTCTTTGTTGTGCTGACCCGATTCGGTCTTTGAAGGGGCCGCCACAAGGACGCAGCGGCGAGACGGTGGCGCCCGGAGACAGTGCGACCACCGCCCAAGAGAGGTCGCCCGAGACGGAGACGGGGCAACCGTCACGACTAGCTGGCAAGCCCGACTGTAACGTTACCGTTACGACTGTAACGTTACCGTTACGACTGTAACGACCGTTACGACTGTAACGACCGTTACGACTGTAACGACCGTTACGACTGTAACGACTGTTACGACTGTAACGACCGTTGCGATTGTAACGACCGTTACGACTGTAACGAGCCCTTAGCCCGGAGGGGGTATAAAGCGGCCCCGCCGCGAGGAGCCGGCAGTTGAAGTATTCTGGCGACACGTGAAGTGCAAACCGGGGTATAGTGTTTTGAGCGCGATTATGCGAGAGTGTTACGGACTTCTATTCTGGACATTGCGACCTCGACGTTCGTCATTTGTGACTTTTTCTTAGCTTCTGAGGACTCAGCTTTTCTCTGGTACAGCTCCCGACTCTTTTAGAAACTGGTGTTTGTCAATAGTACACTCTTGTAAGATATACCTGTGAATAAAACCACCTTTCAGAACTTGGTTTTTTGTTACAACACGCTTAATTTGTGTAGGTCTAGTTTTATTTAACGTCTAGTCTCATCTTTGTATTTTAGCAAGTTATATGAAAATAAAATTGTCACAAATTTTTCAATATTGAATATTACATTGGAAATACATTTAATCCCAAATAATAAAATCAGTTTGTAGAAGAAAATTTGTACATCTTTCAATACGGTCTACGTAATCCAAAACATTAATTTCCAAAGAGAATACAAACGTGTCACTGGCCGCGCTGAGAATTATATACCGAATACATATAATGGGAAGACTGTTTGTGAACCCAGAGTAATACAACTGTGAAGTTCAGAATATGTCACACATTTAAAATCAATTGAAAGTACTGAAGAGTTTAACGATGCTATAAAAATACGAAGAGTCGTTTGGTCGAAGTCATAATGGAACATAATAACTATTTCATGAGTTTTAGCGGTTACGTTATAAATACAAATGTTCCAAACAATTGTTTTCAATGGTAAAAAAATCATCACAAAGAACAAAGCTCATAAATTGATCCTCAAACGTTTCATTCCCAACATTCATTTATCATCACTCTTGAAATGTGCTGCAGAGAAGACAAAAGAAAAATAAAGCTTTTAAGTTCGTATAAGGTTCTTGTTCGATTGAATGTATTGGGCTAAAGCCAAGAAATAAAATATAAATACGTCTAGATCATTTTCTATTCTTCTTTTCTAATTCAACAGTCATGGTTTGGAAAATATATAAATGAAAATGTTAATGTTTACTCTTAATTTGTTTTATTTGTTTAAGTGTTTTACAGGTGAAGCCGTTAACGGCTGGATATATGTGAACCGAC
Organism: Gryllus bimaculatus; assembly: GCA_017312745.1. NCBI lineage: Eukaryota > Metazoa > Arthropoda > Insecta > Orthoptera > Gryllidae > Gryllus > Gryllus bimaculatus. Next base: position 12,708,379 of record BOPP01000019.1, read on the forward strand.
ACCATACCATTTCACCCATGAATTTCCTCTATGGCTATGTTGGCCTTCAAAATAACAACTAGGAACGAAACGAGGTGTTACTAGCGGAGCGAAGAAATGGTTTTGAAACTTTATTTAGGATTGAGGGTCTTTACACGATGTATGTTGGTAACTAGTCACAACATGCTTCATTTTACTTCCAAACAATAAAGTATGCAAGATTTTTCGAACCATAAAGCCTCTACTTTCAAGTAGTATTTTGTGTGTTTAATTACGCTCATTTAATACTTCAATTTCAACAATTACCGTGATTCCATTACTTCATCATTATATAATGTTTTATTATTGTATTATACAATATTATTTGATAGTTATTATGAAATATGCAAAATTTAAAATTATTCTGTGAAAAACATAGAACTTCAGCTTGATTTAAAATTGATCTAATCATTTCGAGTCGAGAAAAAAGATTTTCTAAAGAAAATAATATCTCATTTGAATCACAGTTAGTCTGTTCGCATTGATACAGCCATCTCAATCAGACATACAATGATCAACGTCTGTCCAATGTGAGAAGTATCAGAAGAAATGTTTAGTAAAGACACGGCCAAACGGTAATTAAATCCATTAAATTTCCCCTGATACTTCTTAAACGAGCAAATACATATGAAACGTCAAATAATAACCTTAAGAGAATACATAAACACAATTACCTATATTTTATGCAACACTTCCAGGATGCACTGTAAGAGCATCAATCTACTCTTGCATCAACAATCCAAAACAAAAACAGAATAAACAAACACCTCCTAAAACACGAACTAACATCTAAATTCAAAGAGAATAAAAGTAAATAAAAACTTATGAAGACTAACAACTTCTTGGAAACAGCGCACACTTTGAGCAAAGTATTGTAGTCATATCTGGTCATATCTGGTTCACAAGATGATTGCAACCTAGATTTCACTGGAGTATATTTTATATTGAGCCGTCACCTAAAAATTTTAATCATGAATTTAATAATTAATAATAATTAATTATTTCAAATTTATTTGAAAAGCTTAATGTTTAAAGGCATGGCTTAGTGAACGAATAATATAGTACGAAGACGAAGCAATAACCTCAAACATAATACATATTTCTTCACATTAATGGGGTGAACGTCCTCCAGACATTTCCTGCAAATTTTCCCGTTTTCTTCCTTTCCTTCTTTTTCGTGACCATCGCTCCGCAGCCCGTACGCCACTTATCGTGACGCGGATCAGACGCGACAAGGGACAAGCTGCGACGTTGGCAAGGAGCGCTGAGAAGGGCTCAGCCGTTGTCCTTGGACGCCCAGTAAAAACGACGGCAGACATCACATCACGTGTGGGCTGTCAAATATCCTGTATTCATAGATGTAATGCACACAACTATGCTTGCACAGTTCCTTTTCCTTATCAATTTATCGTACCTATACCGATACATTAACTCAGATATATTGACACTTAGATCTGAGGACCGTTCATTCTACATTGTCACAGAAATCACAAGTTTATGGCGAACAAGGTACCAATGATTTTTTTCCGATTTAAATGCCAGCACACTAACTTTAAATTCACACGTTTTTTTAATATTGAAATTAAAAGAAAAACTATCATACACATGTAGTTATCATACACATGTAATTCGCACGGTCGTTAAAGAAGCCCAACAGTCACCTGACTGTGCCAGCGCTGAAGTTCCTGACAGTCACCTGACAATGCCAGACTGTTCCAACGCATCCATATAGAACGAGTTTGACACAAGAGCTTTCGGCCCCAGAAAATTCACTAGGAGAGGGATATATGATGATGTCAGCGGGCTCTATGCCTCGTGTGTCGTTGTTGGCTTGTGGGCATCAGGGCGCACTTGCAAAAGTTCACACGGGTTTATTGGTAATTAATAATAATAATTTACTCCTATGCAATTTTCAACTAATGTTCACATTATATTGATATACGAAAAATACTGGTGGTTATTGAAATGCAGAAATATACTGTTGAATTGCCAATCTAATTATATTTTCACAGAAGTTCAATATTTACGCAATGACCGGTTGGAATATCTCAGATGCAACGTAGTTGAATCTGCAGCATTGTCGACCGGGAGGTTTTAGGGTTTAAGTCCTAACAGCGTCAGCTTTTTGACGCCAGCTAAATAGCTGTGTAGAATTCAACCAGCCTGGAAAACAATTATTGGTCGACCACTCTGATTGCTAGTTTCTCGTGTTTTTCCAATCGATTCTAGGCAAATGTCAGAGAAGTTCCCAGTACAAACGGACCACGGTCCGGCCGCGATACTTCCTTCATTTTTCTAATAGTAACCTCCACCTTCCGCAAACACACACATACGTGCATTGCGCTGCCACGCATGTTGGGACCAAGCAGGAGCTTTGTAGAGTTAGTCCCGCAGGGGAGGAGGCCCGGATGACGCCGTGTATGTCGGCGTCGAATCTTACGTTGCCGCTGGCAGAAACACAACTCCGGGGGTATAACAAACACTACACTTACGGGAATAATGGCCTCGCACGTTCACGTGCCTAAAATCAATCAATCAATACATGAATACATCAAACTTGTATATACCGACGTATGGGTTCGTAGGCTTCCACGGCCGGAGTGAATGCATTCTTGGCTATCCGAGATGAGCCGCGTCTCGGTCAATTGTGCTGACGTTTCGGTCATCTTGCTGTGGCCTTCTTCAGAGCTATACAGCAGTATAGTTGGTCAATTGTGCTGACGTTTCGATCATCTTGCTGTGGCCTTCTTCAAAGCTATTCAGCAGTATAGTTCTGAAGAACGCCACAGGAAGATAGCCGAAACGTCAGCACAATTGCCCGAGACGCGGCTCATCCCGGATAGACAAGAATGCATATACCGACGAAATTTTATGTGATGTTTATGTTTACTTTCTTCCTCTCTTTCGCACGATTTGCCGCGCGCGGCTCGCAGCTGGCCGTCGAGTCCGGGCGTCACGCGTCGCCCATCTCCCTGAATCAGACGCGCACCGAGCCGCGACCGCGTCATCGAGCACCCTATCAATGATTCACATCCAAAATTCAAATAAATTGATTTATTCATATTTAATTAATGAAATGTAGTCAATAGTAGCTATCCTTCAGTTTAATAACAATGTAAAATTAAGAATTTTAATGAAATGTCATACATTACAGAGGGTTCAAGGCAATTGGATTTGAAAATAACTTCATTTTGAACGGACTATTTGCTGGGCAGTAACGATGTTACGCGTTTTTTTATTCACGTAGCGTGAGGAAGTTTCATTTGTGTTTGAAAGAGAGTAAATTTACACTGTAAATTCAGGGACTAGACGCACCATGACGGCGGAAATAACGATTCACAAATTTCACGAATAATGGAATATTCTCCAAAATTCTTTAAACGCGCCATTACTTCAGAGTTACGATATTTCCTTCGTTTCTTTCGAGCCACATATTCTGATAATTAATTTGATTATGAAAATAATGATTGAGATACAAGTTTTTACTGGGTTTCACCTTGAAATCACAATTTAAATATGGGAAAATATTTTTGCATTTCTTGCTTCTCTTTTCTATCCGCGGGTTACGCGCTTGGAAGTCATCCTTCTGAAGCCTTATGTCCTAAACTTGAAATAACGAAGCCTCTGCTAGAAGAGAGAGGGGAAAGGAAAGAGGTTGGGATTGGAGAGGAAGGAAACCTTATACAGAGTTACGGCGTATAATGTTACGTTTTAACGAAAAAATGAGCGTTTATTAAAAAATATCCCGAATTGACATACATAAACTCATAAAATGTGTACATGTAAGCTTCGCGGCTCTGAAGCCATAAATCATAGCGAGAATTCATAAAAATGTGTGTTGGAATCTTTTTGAGCATTTTTAAATCACGAGGTCTTAATAACATTTAGAAACCCAATTTCTCAGAGCTCATCAATTGTTAGTCATTGAAGTGTTTAATGTACACGTTAAGTTTCATTTTAAACACAAAAAAGATTTCGAATTTTCTCCCTCTCTTATTCTCGCCAGTCCAACTGCACGCCGCGCACTTCCTTTGGAGCCTGCGCTCTAAACTAAAAGAGAGGATGATCTATAGGTAAGAGAGAGGTCAAAAAAGAAGACGGAAGAGGAAGACACATTACAGACGCAGAACTTACAATGGCCGTTGTGAACAGAAATTGAGTGTTTATCATGCAATCTTAACGGGCATATAGCTATATTAAATTTAAAATGTGAGCAAAAGCTCGGCATTTTGGATCTCAGAGATTGCTATACAACATTAATAAACCACCTTTCGTGAGAAACCTTAGCCGTTTATAAACAAATAGTTTTGAGTTTTTGTCTTTCATATTCTTGCCTAGTATATATATATATATATATATATATATTAATATATATATATATATGTATATATATATGTATTGTGACACGTACCTGGGAAACGGTACTCTCCACGACAAATAAAATGAATATAATGGACGGGGTACATTCTCGTGAATGGGCTTCCAGGTGGGTTTGACGCCTGCATTAGAAGAATTGATCGAAGGAACTCTTTTGTGCAATTACAAGTTTAATGATTGAAACACTATGTACCAAAAATTATTACAATACGCAATGGCAAGGCCTTTAATGATTCTCGTGCACGGTCAACGCTACCTTGCAGGCTTTCGATGTTTCCACCGGCTGGCTGAGGCGAGCGGGGCGCGCGGGCAACGGCGGACGGCGTGTTCGGCAAACTTACGCCGTCCGCCCCGAAGTTTGTTCGGGAAATCGCTCTCCCTCGGGCGGTCGACCCTCTAGTCCCCCCGATCAATGAGCTAACGAGCTCGCCCGGGGTCCACCACCCTAGCCAAGTACAGCCAATATCACAGTAGTACTAACACTGCCACAACGCACCAATTGCGTGCCGTCGCAGTCCGATCTCAGCAGTTCTTCTCAATCCAAACTCAAATGTTCGCACGGTGCGGCCCGCTGCTGATCACACCCGAGCGGAAATGGAAAGCGGTTGTCGGCCACTCAAACTCCAATATTAATTGTTTTCACTGATCCGGTCCTTGGCGGCGCCACTTCCATTTCTCCTAATCACCTTGTTTATCAATTTTTTATCACCTCTAATCCCCACATAATGCTCTAATTCCAATTCCACACTGTTGGTGAATATCACTACCAAACTTGCTTTGGGGCAGCACAGCCCGTCGTCTGTTGCGCTCGCGGCCTCCTCTGCCGATACTGCCCAAACCGTCACTCGCCTCGCCGTCTGCCCCCCGGATTTGGACCGTGCTGGGCAGCGGCCGGCGCGTGTACTAACGTTCTTCGTTTCAAATATATATATATATATATATATATATTATTATATATATATATATATATATATGCTTGCAATCTCTTGAAGTTTGTGTAAAGTTTCCTGACCTAAAACATTCTAATGAAGACGTGCGAGATAGAAAAGAGCAGAGAGAAAGAACAGAGAGAGAAAGAGAGAGGGAGAGAGAGAGAGCGAGAGAGAGAGATGGGAGGGAAGTAAACGAAGGGTAGCGGATAGACGGGAAGGAAACGATTAGGCCAACCGAAATTATATAATTTCCGTTTTAAACGAGAAAAATATTGTCTTTGTTGAATCATTTATGATATGAAATTCATTTTTAAATTTGAAATATGTGCAAGAATTATGTAGACATGTTCTGAATCACATCAGCCCCAATGCACTATCTAGATGCACTTTCACCGGCGATTAAATCCCGATTTGGACAAAATATTCCATAAGTCAATTCAATACCCAAAATTAATGAAACCATACTGACAGAGCTTTTTAATTCTCTTACGGTTGACTGTTCAAGTAACACCCGGCAAGTTACAATTCAACGAACAAATAATTCGATGTTTCACATCTTCGTTTTCGCTCCGGGCGGATTTGCGGTTCCGTGCGCGTCCTCCTTTCCCAACCGCCCACCCCGAGCTCCAAATGGAGGCAGGTCTTCTGAGCATGGAAAGGGGAGAGGAGGGGAGCGGAGGGGGTGGCCCTCGGCGCGAACGAGTTCGAGCCCTTCGCCGCTCGCTCTGCGCCCACAAGAAGCGGCGCCCCACTCCGCCCCCCGGCCGTCACGAGAGTTTCTTGTACTTGAAACCGTCGACGAAGAGCCGCCTCCCCTCCCCTCCCGCCTGCCTTGGCAACGGAAAGAAGAGCGGCGCGCCATTGTGCGAGCGGGCGGTGTGACGTCATACTGCATCATTACGTCACCTCTGCCCTCGGCGGATGCGAACCGTGGTATCCGAAGCTTAATGATTGACGTTAACGTGAAGTGTTTCGATTCGATCATAAACTCTTGGCTTTGTTCCGCGTTACCTGGAGTTTGGGGGGAGGTAGAGAGTTTCTCATTAACGAACTGCCGTAAAACTTTCGTTGCGGTTAGTGCTTCCTTTGCTTTAAGTTGTCTGAGCGAAGCATCAGCATGGCAAACATAAATCACTGAAAGGTGAATTACAAACTCGCGTTCCAAATAGGAAACGTTCCCAGTTGAAGGAATAAAAAAGCCTTCTAAGTGCATTAGCTTTTAGAAATTAAACCTTATTGTTGATATTATTGATCGATTTATAATCATGCTTCAACCAGAACTATGTAGTAAATTTAACAAAAAGAAAGAAAAATGCCAAAATATTTTTTCCTTATTGAAGTAGATACAAAGTCAATGTTTTGCACATTACATTATCGCTCAAGGCAACCAAAAACGTAGTATTTGATTAGAAAAAGTTTTTTTCTCGCGAAAATTATTTCAAATTTAAAATAAACAGAAACAATTTATCAGATATAAGAAGCATCAGTATGAAACACGCTAATTTTTGTATATGAAAACTTCTTTCTTTTCTTCTTCTTCTTCTTCTTCTCACTTCAAAAGTTGAGTTCCCTAGAACCTATCTTGTGTTGACTTCTTTCTGGGGCCTTCCTACATCTCTTTTTTCCTCTTCATTTGTAGTTCACTGCGACAGCTGCGTAGTCTGTCATCGGGCATTCTTCTTAGATGTTCATACCATATTTTTCTGATTTATTTTAGTTTTCTCCGCAGCAGTGGTTCGATCCCCAGTTCACTTCTTATCTCTGTATTCTTCTTTTCATCTGAGATTGTTATATCCAGAGGCCTTCTCAAAAGTTTAATTCCCCCTTGCCTGTATTTTAGTGTTATCTTTTTTGGACGTCATTCTTGATTCCATTCTCCATACATAACACAAGCACAGTGTAGTGGCGTACGTGTAGTAGATGTAAGCAGTTAGCAGAAGGTGAAGAATTTTATTGTTTCTTCCCTTGTTTTAATCTTTAGATATTTGCGTACCATGCCGGCATATAATAAGGAAACTTTCTTCCAAAACTCGAGAATTCCCCGGGGGGGGGGGGGGGGGGAGGGGGTGGGGGGGGGGGGGGTGGGAACAGAAGCAGATCGAGGAAAGCATAGGCTTCCGTGCGTTCAGTATCCAATTGGCTGTTCGAAAGACGCCGCGTTTAGGCACACATAGCCAACTTTGGTCTTCATGCTCCGAACTTCCTGTAGCCAAGTACATAATATGCGTCAAATATACGAGTATATACAATATTCTCTTTGTTGTCTGACTTCGTTTCGGTCTTTGAAGGCGCCGCCACAAGGACGCAGCGGCGAGACGGCGGACGTCCGAGACCAGGGCGACCCACCACCCAAGCAGGTCGCCCGAGAACGGCAGAGGGGCAACCGTCACGACTAGCTGCAAGCCCGACTGTAACTTGACCGTTACGACGTAAACGTACCGTTACGACTGTAAAGCGTACGACTTCGTACTTAACACCGTTATGACTGTAACGACCGTCGACTGTAACGTCCGTTACGGACTGTAACGACCGTTGCGACTGTAACGACCGTTGCGACTGTAACGGACCGTTTGCGACTTAACGACCGTTACGACTGTAAACGAGCCCTTTAGCCCGGAGGGGGTTTAAAGCGGCCCCGGCCGCGAGGAGCCGGCGACTTTTCTGGCGACACGTGAAGTGCAAACCGGGGTATAGTGTTTTGAGCGGCAAATTAGGCGAGGGAGTGTTACGACTGGTCTCTCCTGGACATTGACGAAACCTCGGGATGCGTTCGTCATTTGTACTTTTTCTTAGCTTTTGAGGACTAGCTTTTTCTCTGGTTACAGCTCCCGACTCTCTTTAAAACGGTGTGTTGTCAATAGTACACTCTTGTGAAGATTATACCTCGTGAATAAACCAACCTTCAGAACTTGGTTTTTGGTTACAACACGCTTAATTGTGTAGGTCTCGTTTTCTTTAACGTCTAGTTTCTTCTTGTGCATTTTAGCAAGTTTATATGAAAATAGAATCTGCACAAATTTTTTCAATATTGAATATTACATTGGAATTACATTAATACCAAATAATTAAATCAGTTTGAGATGAACAATTTTGTTACATCTTTCATATGGTCTACGTAATCCAAAACTCTATATTTCAAAGAGAATACAAACGTTCACACGAGCATTATTACCGAATACTATAACTGGAGATTTGGTTTGTGAACCCAGAGTAATAAAACTGTGAAGTTCAGAATATTTTGCTTCCCTATTATGTACATTTGAAATCAATTGAAAGTACTGAAGAGTTTAACGATGCTATAAAAATACGAAGAGTCGTTTCGGTCGAATGTCATAATGGAACATAATAACTATTTCATGCGTTTTTAGCGGGTACGTTATAAATACGAATGTTCCAATACAATTGTTTTCAACCGGGTAAAAAAATCATCACAGAAGGAACAAAAGCTCATAAATTGATCCTCCAACGTTTCATCCCCAACATTTCATTTATCATTACCCTCTTGGAAATGTGGCTGCAGAGAAGACAAAGAGAAAATAAGTTTTTAAGTTTCGTATAAGGTTCTTGTTCGATTGAATGTATGGGCTTAAAGCCAAGAAATAAATATATAAATACGTCTAAGATCATTTCTATTCTTTCTTTTCTAATTTCAACAGTCGTGGTTTGAAAAATATATAAATGATGAAATCTTAATGTTACTCTTAATTTTGTTTATTTGATTTAAGTGTTTTACAGGTGAAAGCCGTTAACGAGCTGTGATATATGTAAACACACCATTACCATTCACCCATGAATTTCCTCATGGCATGTTGGCCATCAAACATACAACTAGGAACGAAACGAGGTGTTACTGCGGAGCGAAGAGAAATGGTTTTGAAACTTTATTAGGATTGAGGGGTCTTTACACGTGTTATGTTGGTAACTAAGTCACAACATGCTTCATTACTTCCAAACAATAAAGGTATGCAAGATTTTCGAACCATACGCCTCTACTTTTCAAAGTAGTATTTGTGATGTTTAATTACGCTCATTCAATACTTCAATTTCCAACAATTACCGTGAGTTCCATTACAATATATTATTTCATAGTTATTATGAAATATGCAAAAATTTAAAATTATTCTGTAAAAAACATAGAAATCAGGCTTGATTTAAAATTGAATCTAATCAATTTCGAGCCGAGAATAAAGATTTTCTCTAAAGAAAATAATATCTCATTTGAATTAGTTAGTCTGTTTCGCATGATACAGCCTATCTCAATCTTGAAATCATCATCAGACATACTATGATCAACGTCTGTCAATCTGAGAAGTATCAGAAGAAATTTTCAGTAAAGACACGGCAAACCGGTAATTTAAATCCATATTAAATTTCCCTGATACTTCTTAAACGAGCAAATACATATGAACGGTCAATAATAACCTTAAGAGATACAAATAAACACAATTACCTATATTTTATGCAACACTTCCAGGATGCACTGTAGAGCATCAATCTACTCTTGCACAACAATCCAAAACAGAAAACAGAATAATACAAACAACCTCCTAAAAACACAACTACATTCTAATTCAAAGAGAATAAAAGTAAATAAAAACTTATTGAAGACTAACAACTTCTTGGAAACAGCGCATCACTTTGAGGCAAAGTAGTTGTAGTCATATTTGGTTCATATCTGGTTCACCAAGCATGATTGCCAACATAGATTTCAACTGGAGTATATTTTATATTGAGCGTCACCTTGAAAAATTTTAATCATGAATTTAATATTAATAATAAATTAATTATTTCAAATTATTGAAAAGCTTTAATGTTTAAAGGCATGGCTTAGTGACGAATAATATAGTTACGAAGACGAAGCAATTAAACTCAAACATAATACATATTTCTTCACATTAATGGCAGTGAACGTCCTCCAGACATTTTTGCTGCAAATTTTCCCGTTTTCTTTCCTTTCCTTCTTTTTCGTGACCATCGCTCCGCAGCCCTACGCCACTCATGCGTGACGCGGATCGGACGCACAAGGCGAACAAGCCGCGACGTTGGCAAGGAGCGCTGCAGAAGGGCTTAGCCGTTGTCCTTGGACGCCCAGTAAAAACGACGCAGATAATCACATCACAGTGTGAGGCTGGTCAATATCCTGTATTCATAAGAACACAACTATGCTTGCACAGTTCCTTTTTCTTATCAATCTATCGTACCATATACCCGATACATTAACTCAAGATATATTGTCACTTAGATTCTGCAGGACCCGTTCATTCTACATTGGTCACAGAAATCACAAGTTTATGGCGAAACCAAGGTACCAATGATTTTGTTCCGATTTAAATGCCAGCAGACTAACTTTAAATTCACCACGTTTTGTTTAAAAATATTGAAATAAAAGAAAAAACTATCATACAATGTAAGTTATCATACACATTAATTCGCACGTCATGTTAAAGAAGCCCAACATGCTCACCTGACTGTGCCAGCGCTGAAGTTTCAGAATGCAGCCTGTTCCAACGCATTCTATTGAACGAGTTTGACACAAGAGCTTTCGGCCCCAGAAAATTCACTAGAGAGGGATATATGATGATGTCAGCGGGGGCTCTCATGCCTCGTGTGATCGTTGTTGGCTTGTGGGCATCAGGCGCACTTGCAAAAGTTCACACGGGTTTATTGGTAATTAATAATAATAATTTACTCCTATGCAATTTGTCAACTAATGTTCACATTATATTGAATATACAAAAAACACTGGTTGGTTATTGGAAAATGCAAGAAATATACTGTTTGAATTTGCCAATCTAATTATATTTTCACAGAAGTCAATACTTGCTTTATGAAATCGATGGTTGGGATTATCCAGAGGCAACTTAGTTGCAATCTTACGCATTATCGACCGGGAATTTTAGGGTTTAAGTTCCTGAACAGCGTCAGGCTTTTTGACGCCAGCTAAATGAGCTGTGTAGGAATTCAACCAGCCTGGAAAAAACAATATTCGTCGACCACTCTGATTGCTAGTTTCTCTTGTTTTTTCCCAATCGATTCTAGGCAAATGTCAGAGTAGTTCCCAGTACAAACGGACCACGGTACGGCCGCGATAACTTCCTTCATTTTTCTATATAGTAACCCTCCATCCTTCCGCAAACACACACATAAGTGCATTGCGCTGTCACCGCATGTCTGGGACCAAGCAGGGAGCTTTGGAGTCCCGCAGGGAGGAGGCCCGGATGACGCCGTGTATGTGCGGCGTCGAATCTTACGTTGCCGCTGCAGAAACACAACTCCGGGGTATAACAAACACTACATTTACGGGAAATAATGACCTCGCACGTTTCACGTGCCTAGAATCAATCAATAATACTGAATAACATCAAACTTGTAATATACGCACGTATGGGTTCGGTAGGCTTCCACGGCCGGAGTGAATGCATGTCTGGCTTCCGGATGAGCCGCGTCTCGGTCAATTTTGATGGACGTTTCGGTCATCTTGCTGTGGCCATCTTCAGAGCTATACAGCAGTATAGTTGCGTCTCAATTGTGCTTGACGGTTTCGGCCATCTTTGCTGTGGCATCTTCAGAGCTATACAGCAGTTATAGTTGGTCAATTGTGCTGACGTTTCGGGCCATCTTGCTGTGGCCATCTTCAGAGCTATACAGCAGTATAGTTGGTCATTGTGCTACGTTTCGGTCATCTTGCTGTGGCCTCTTCAGAGCTATTACAGCAGTATGTGGTCAATTGTGCTGACGTTTCGGCCATCTTGCTGTGCGGCATCTCAGAGCTATACAGGCAGTATCACGTTCGGTCCATCTGTGTCTGGACGTTTCGGCTCTTGCTTGGCCTCTTCAAGCTATCTCAGCAGTATAGTTCTGAAGAAAGACCACAGCAAGATAGCCGCAAACGTCGCACAATTGCCCGAGACGCGGGCGTGTCACCAGATAAGCACAAGAATTGCATGTACCGAGGGAAATATTTATGTAATTTATGTTACTTTCTTCCTATCTTTCGCACGCATTTGCGCGCGCGGCTCGCAGCTGGCCGTTCGAGTCGGGCGTCACGCGTCGCCCATGCTTCCCTGAAATCAGGACGCGCTTCGAGCCGCGACCGCCGTCATCGAGCACGCCTATCAATTGAGTTCACATTTGGTCATCGCGCGCTTTGGGAATCCAATTATGAGCGGCGCGTGTGTTTCGCCGGGCTGGCCGAGCGCAGCGCGGCGCGCGGTGCGACTGCTGAGGGCGGACAGAGGAGCGCGGCTAGTCATGAATAGGAGACGGGGTGCGCGTTGGCGAGGGGTTGGGAGGGGGCGGGGCTGTGGACTAGCAGCGCGTTGTTTTTCAGCGCTGCAGCTATTCCATTAGCGCGAGCGCTTGACGAGAGGGGCGGAGAGGACAGAGGCGGGAAGCCGATGTCCGGTCGTGATGCGTGTGTGGTTGCGATGGTGCGGTGGTTGCGTTGCGCAACGGAGTGGTCGAAAGGCCATCCGAGTTTGAGAAGCCGAATGGCGTGCCGCGGACGGGGCGAGGCAGAGCGGCGATGGAAGGATGGAGGCTGGAGGCGCTCTGGAACGCGAGTGAGGCAGGCTGTTTCTAGATAGCTGGATAAGCGATGGAAGTACAGAATCATTGTCATGTAATTAATTTCGGTCTTAAGAAGTTTTGGATCACGCGTTGGATTTTACCGAATAGTTCTTTCAGGAAGATACTAGCGAGAAATTAACATTTTTTGCCTGTTGAAACCTATTCAACATGTTTGACAACCGTTTTCTGCCAAAGAGGAACCCAATGATTCAAATTGGTCGATCTTAATAAATAAATAAATGGGTACCTAAGATGCGAACATATTCACTAGCGTCCAGAAAATCCATTCAAAAGTATTTCTATAAAGATTACACACTGTTAAATGTTTTCTCTAATATCTTACATGCACGTCTAGAATTTTACAGGAATTAATTTTTGGCATAATTTCTAAATCGTTTAGTGTCCGCGGTATATTTAAAATATGCAAATTTCAAAGAAAATACAAAAAATGATTGGTTAAAATTTAATTTTGGGAGAAGAGAATTCGTTTTTGAAGAATTCTATTTAATTGTACATTGTGGCAGTATCTATCGTTCTACCTATGTTTCATTCAACCTCCTATTGTGAAACCTCTTAATGTTTGTTACTTTTTTTAGTTAATTTCGATTACACCTAAGATTCACTAACAGGACGTATTCCGCGAAGATCTCACTTTCCTCCATTTGATTTGGAAAATTTTTCTTAAAAGCATTATGGCTGCTACGACAAATCTGAATCCCCAAAGGCAGAAAGTTTGTTAGAAGCTTCATAGATACGCACTAAGTGAAGTTAAGTGCAAATATTGTAAAGCTCCAATGTTTTCAAATTATGTTTAAACGTTATTTGAGAGAGAAAAATTGTTTGAATACCAAACGGATTAACTTCACATCAACTTATACCATCGCATTTACTCCATTTCAATAATGTGTGAACAAATTGTAAAGGAAAAATGAAAATAAATTATAATGAACTCATTTTAAAGAAAAGTTAGAACCAACTATATCAAAAGAAAGAAAAAAAAGCAATAATGAAGACGAGATTACCAGTACATAATATTTTGTCGTGGTAAAAAAATATGTCTAATTAAATGGTGATCTTATAAGTGTAAGAAGAATAAATACACTTTTTTGAAGACACATTATAAAGGAATACTTACCAAGAAAACATTCTAGATAAAGAAGTGGGCAGGGAGAGAATAAACGCAAAACCGACTTCTTGATACATAAAAGCCAATGTTTCCAACAATTTTGCGCCAAACGTTTATCTCACTGTGATAAAGTACTGAGCGTTTATTTTTGATTTATTGCTTCATCTTAGAGCATCACCTCCCCGTGAAGAGCGACGAAAGCATAAGTAACAGGTGCTTTGCTGTCCAGAAAGCTTGGAACAGAAAATCTAGCGCCCGCGAAGGAAGAGAAAAAAACTATGGATGGCAGGAAAAGAAAACGCAAGCGCGTCGCCCTCTAGTAATTACAAAGGACTTGCAGAAAAAAAGGGGGAAAATATATTTACAATTACTAATCTGACATTAACAATCATTTATTGTTCATAATTTTAATACGTTATCAAGTTAATGACTTGAAATATTTTATATTTTAATAAATGTTACGTAGTTATCAATTAAACATTTAAAATGTGGAGAATGGTTGATTGAAGGTTAATTGTGGTACATCCAAATTTAAATTTAACAATTAATATCTCTTATCTGAGCTGCCTGATTTAATTATTCAATGTCACTTGCATAATGATTTGGATTAATTTTTTAGAGGTTCAATTTCGCGGGCTAAGGCGAAGGCCAAATCATCAGTCACTTTAAACCACGGCTTATACATCAATTCATTTATTATTTGTCCGAAGTTACGTCGGTTAAGCCTTTCGCCTTTACAGGATGATTGCTGACATATTCTAAGCTTAATAAAGTGCAGTGGGGAAACCTAATCGAGTACCGGCAGAAGTCACTGGGAGATGCATATTGAAAGAAGTTTATTAACATATTTTTACTAGCCAGAGACATTTTTTCTTTCTTAATGGGATTTCTAAAATGTTGTCAATATGTTGAAATTGGACTACTCAATACATCAGTCTTAAAAACCGCGCTCTTCAAATACTCACAAAGAATAATTATTCATCTTGTGCTTGACATTTTTTGAAGAGTATGGGGCGGTAACCACTGTTTTCGGGGCAATAGCTCTACGTCGGCTTAGTTTGGCTCCGGATAGTCGCAGAGCCTTGCCCACCCACTGCAGGCGGCATTTGCAGTGCAGGACACCTTTGCGAAGATATTGCGGCGAGTTTCATCGAGTGTGTCGCGCAAAACACTCGGCGCTGAACTGCATCTACCTTTCGAACAGAAATTTTCACAAGCGAACTGCAAATATTTTTCTGCTATCGTCGCACAGAAATAAAAGTATCTCCCTATGAGGACTTCTCGGAGAAAGGACAAGCAACCCTAGCGGGCGACCTCTAGCCTTGCGTTGTCCCATGCTCGCTGTTCGTCCTCTGTATTAGTACTAGAAATTACAAGAATCCCAGGACGCTCCCATTAAAATGTGAGTGGGAGTCACACAACTTTAGAGATTCCGCCTATTTTCTTGCCTCTTGCATTCATACCGTTTTTTCTGTGCCCCATTTTGTCATTATGATTGTCATCCTACCACTAACCAGTCCGTGAGCCTAGGTAGAAATTAATAAAAAATATACATAGAGTTCAATGATCTCCGCTAGCACGGGACGGCGCGTTTTCTATGTTAGTGAATATTGTGAAATTGAAGATGATAGGAATCGAAGCAAAAAGAGTTATTGGCAATTAACATGAATGGTGTAAATATGAAGGAAACTCTGTGCGAGAAAGATTAGCTTCTGTACAGAGCCCAACAACTTTGTTAAATGTTTTTACTGCACATAGCAGAACATTGGCATTATGGTGGTGTATTCAATACAATCGACTCTAAGCATTTGTACGATTGAGGTATTAGTAGGCAAAGACTGTATAAAGAATGAAAAAGGTGTTTCGGATGAGTGTAAGAGGAAATTGGTAATAAAGACTGGCCATGCCGCGAAAAGAAACCGAACAGCAAA
>BOPP01000019.1:12724356-12741431 GCA_017312745.1 Gryllus bimaculatus
GGTTCACATTTTCATCCGGCGCTTTGGGAAATCCAATTATGACGGCGCGTGTGTTTCGCCGCGCGCGAGCCGAGCGCGGCGCCGCGCGGTGCGTGTGCGAGGCGCGGACAGAGGAGCGCGGGCTAGTCATGAATAGGAGACGGGCTGCGCGTTGGGAGGGGTTGGGAGGGGGCGGGGCTGTGGACTAGCAGCGCGTGTTTTTTCAGCGGCTTGCAGCTATTCCATTAGCGCGAGCGCTTGACGAGAGGGGCGGAGAGGACAGAGGGCGGGGAGAGCGATGTCCGGTCGTGATGCGTGTGTGGTTGCGATGGTGCGGTGGTTGCGTGCCGCAACGGAGTGGTCGAAAAGGCCATCCGAGTTTGAGAAGCGAATGGCGTGCCGCGGCGACGGGCGAGGAGAGCGGCGATGGAAGGATGGAGGCTGGAGGCGCCTCTGCGCACGCGATGAGGCAGGCTATGTTTCTAGATAGCTGGATAAGCGATGAGAGTACAGAATCATTGTCATGTAATTAATTTCGGTCTTAAGAAGTTGTGGATCACGCGTTGGATTTTACCGAATAGTTCTTCAGGAAGATACTAGCGAGAAATTACATTTTTTGCCTGTTGAAACCTATTCAAACATGTTTGACAACCGTTTCTGCCAAAGAGCCCACAATGATTCAAATTGGTTCGATCTTAATAAATAAATAAATGGGTACCTAAGATGCGAACATAATTCACTAAGCGTTCCCAGAAATCCAATTCAAAGTATTTCATCATAAAGATTACACACTGTTAAATGTTTTCTCTAAATCTTACATGCACGTCTAGAATTTTACCAGGAATTAAATTTTTTGGCATTAATTTCTGAAATCGTTTAGTTGTCCGCGGTATTTTAAAATATGCAAATTTCAAAGAAAATACAAAAAATGATGGTTAAAATTTAAATTTTGGAGGAAGAGAATGTTTTTGAAGAATTCTATTTAATTTACATTGTGGCAGTATCTATCGTTCTACCTATGTTTCATTCAACCTCTATTTGACCTCTTAATGTTTGTTACTTTTTTAGTTAATTTCGATTACACTAAAGATTCATAACAGGACGGTATTCCGGGAAAGATCTCACTTTCCTCCATTGATTTGGCAAAATTATTCTTAAAAGCATTATGCTGCCTACGACAAATCTGAATCCCCAAAGGCAGAAAGTTTGTTAGGAAGCTTCAATAAGATACGCATAAGTGAAGTTAAGTGCAAATATTGTAAAGCTCAATGTTTTCAAATTATGTTAAACGTATTTGAGAGAGAAAATTGTTTGAATACCAAACGGATTAACTTCAACATCAACTTATACCATCGCATTTACTCCATTTAAATAATGTGTGAACAAATTGTAAAGGAAAAATGAAAATTAAATTATAATGAACTCAATTTAAAGAAAAGTTAGAACCAACTATATCAAAAGAAAGAAAAAAAGCAATAATTGAAGACGAGATTACAGTACATAATATTTTGTCGTGGTAAAAAATTATGTCTAATAAATGGTTGATCTATAAGTGTAAGAAGAATAAATACACTTTTTTGAAGACACCATTATAAAGGAATACTTACCAAGAAAACATTTCTAGATAAAGAAGTGGGCAGGGAGAGAATAAACGCAACAAACCGACTTCTTGATACATTAAAAGGCAATGTTTCCAACATATTTTTGCGCCAACGTTTAATTCTCACTGTGAAAAGTCTGAGGTTTATTTTTGGATTTATTGCTTCATCTAGAGCATCACCTCCCCGTGAGAGCGACGAAAAGCATAAGTAAACAGGTGCTTTGGTTCCAGAAAGTTGGAACAGGAAAATCTTTAGCGCCCGCGAAGGAAGAGAAAAAAACTAGGATGGCAGGAAAAGAAAACGCAGCGCGTGCGCCCTCTAGTAATTACAAAGACTTGCAAGAAAAAGGGGAAAATATATTACAATACTAATCTGACATTAAATCATTTATTGTCATAATTTTAATACTTATCAAGTTAATGACTTGAAATATTTTATATTTAATAAATGTTACGTAGTTATCATTAAAACATTTAAAATGTTGGAGAATGTGTGATAAGGTTAATTGTTGGTACAGTCCAAATTTAAATTTAACAATTAATATCTCTTATCTGAGCTGCTGATTTAATTATCAATGTCACTTGCATAATGATTTGGATTAATTTTTTAGAGGTTCAATTTCGGCGGCTAAGCGAAGGCCAAATCATCAGTCACTTTAACACGGCTTATACATCAATTCATTTATATTTGTCCGAATTACGTCGTTAAGCCTTTCGCCTTTACAGATGATTTGCTGACATATTCTAAGAGCTTAATAAAGTGCAGCTGGGCGAAACTAATCGAGACCGTGCAGAAGTCCACTGGGGAGATGCATATTGAAAGAAGTTTATTAACATATTTTTCTAGCCAGAGACATTTTTTCTTCTTAATGGGCATTCTAAAATGTTGTCAAATATGTTGAATTGGACTACTGTCAATACATCAGTCTTAAAAACGCGCTCTTCAACATACTCACAAGAATAATTATCATCTTGTGCTTCATTTTTGAGATGTATGGGGCGGTACCACTGTTTCTGGCAATAGCTCTACGTCGTGCTTAGTTTGGCTCGGAATAGTCGCAAGCCTTGCCACCCACTGCAGCGGCATTGCAGTGCGGACACCTGTTGCGAGATATTGCGGCAGTTCATCGAGTGATGTCGCGCAAAACACTCGGCGGCTGAACTGCATCTACCTTTCGAACAGAAATTCTTCCAAAGCGACTTGCAAATATTTTTCTGCTATCGTCGCACAGAAATAAAAGTATCTCCCTATGAGGACTTCCGGAGAAAGGACAAGCAACCCTAGCGGGCGACCCTCTAGCCTTGCGTTTGTCCCATGCTCGCTGTTCGTCCTCTGTTATACTAGAAATTACAAGGAATCCCAGACGCTCCCATTAAAATGTGAGTGGGAGTCACACAACTTTAGAGATTCCCCTATTTTCTTGCCTTTCATTCATACCGTTTTTACTTGTGCTCCATTTGTCATTTATGATTGTCGATCCTACCACTAACCAGTTCGTGTAGCCTAGGTAGAAATTAAATAATAAAATATATCATAGAGTTCCAATGATCTCCGCTAGCACGCGGCGCGCGTTTTCTAATGTTTAGTTAATATTTGTGAAAATTGAAGAATGATGATAGGAAATCGAAGCAAAAAGAGTTATGGCAATAAATGAATGGTGTAAATATGAAGGAAACTCTGTGGAGAAAAGATTGCTTCTGTACAGAGCCAACAACTTTGTTTAAATGTTTTATGCACATAGCAGAACATTGGATTATGTGGTGGTGTTCAATACAATCGACTCTAAGCATTTGTACGATTGAGTATTAGTAGGCAAAGCTGTATAAAGAATGAAAAAAGTTTTCGGGAGAGTGTAAGAGGAAATTGGGTATAAAGACTGGCCATGCGCGAAAAGAAACCGAACCAGCAAATATTTAGGATGGAGAAAAGACATATTACAGAGGATTCTTACAACAAACAATTTCTTAAAAAAGATAGGTCAGGAGAGAGAACCTCGATTATTGAAAGCGCCTTAATAAAACAACAGAGCACACAAGGCTAAAACAAAGCAATGGAATTTATTGTGAATTGCAGAATCACATGGACCTTCTCAAGGAGGCCAAGAACCTATGACGGCAGAGTTAATACGAAAGGACAAGCGTAAAAAAAATACTACAACGCCGGTTTAAAGTCATGAAATGTAAGAAAACCAGAAGTAAAATGAGCTTTAATTCACGAAAACATAGAAACGTTAATTCTTTGGCTTTGCTGACTAGTTCATTGGTCTAAAGAACGCTTTTAATAAATACTAGCCGAACCGCGCAGAAGTTGTTCTACCCTTTATTCGCCCTCTTCTGCTTCCTTCACCCTTTCCTTTCCATTTCTCCATCTCTTCCTATCCCATCTCTCTCTCTCTCTGCTCTGCTCTCTCTCTCCTCTCTCTCTCTCTCTCTCTCTGTTATCAGTACTCTCTCTCTATCTTTCTCTCAGTCTTCTGTCCTATCTGTCTGTCTGTCTCTCTTCTCTTCTCTCTCTCTCTCTCCTGTCTCATCTGTCCGTCTCAGTGTCTGCCTCTCTCAGTTCACATTTAGTTAGCAGATTCTTGCTGCTCTAGCCAGCGTGTACAGAGTGCACGTAGCTTTATCAAGAGTCAAAGATAATTTCACGTTTTGTTAATAGTTTTGTCACGAAAGCGAAAAGCTGCATTGTCGACGAATAATTTAATGAATTACTTCAAATATTTTTTAAGGAGTGTGTGAATTTTTCC
Organism: Gryllus bimaculatus; assembly: GCA_017312745.1. Taxonomy (NCBI): domain Eukaryota; kingdom Metazoa; phylum Arthropoda; class Insecta; order Orthoptera; family Gryllidae; genus Gryllus; species Gryllus bimaculatus. The sequence goes on from BOPP01000019.1 coordinate 12,728,683, forward strand.
ATGAAATCTCTCGTTCAATATTGAGTTAATCTAAAGTAAAAAATTTATTTTGCACCTGGAATTGCATTTTTTAATTGTTATTGTGTTAGTAAAATTAAGTAACCTTTATGCATTTTTAAACAAAAAATACGTTTCATTAATAACTTCCCTCTTAGAATGTAAATAGAAGGATAGGAAGAGTGTGAGGTTTAACTTGCAAGATTTTCTTGCCACTCGGTACGTGGGGAAGCAGCATGGGAAAACTTGTGCCCTGGACACAAGACCAAAAACAAACTTTTAAAATTTAACTAAAGTAAAATAGTTTGGAAAGAAGATTGAACAAAACAAAAACAAAAATTGTGGCCAGCTTCCAATAACTCACGGAATGATTTAAAAAAAAAATTTGAAATAAAAGAAAGGAATAAAAAACTTCCACGTCATTCACAAAAAAACTTGGCCAAAACGACCAACCAATTTCAGAACCCGCACCGAGTTAAATATAGAGCAATATCTGGGGAAGTATTTGTACATTCAATGCCTAGCTAAGAAACTTTGTGTTGTGTTAAAACTTTGTATAAACACTTGGTATAAAAACACTTAACGTGCCGGTTTGCTAAAGATATTCAATATGTTAAACATCGTTTATTGGTAACATTCCCTGTACCTCAAAATTGGAAATCCCTCTCTATTTAGATGGAGAAAGACATATTACAGAGGGATTCTTACAACAAACAATTTCTTGAAAAAAGAAGTGTCAGGAAGAGAACCTCAATATTGAAAGATCTAATAAAAGCGAACAGAGACAGAGCTAAAACAAAGCAATGAATTTATTGTGAATTGAGAATTACATGGACCTTCTCAACGAGCAGGAAACCTATGACGGAGAGTTACAGACGACAAGCGTAAAAATAAATACAACGTATTTAAAGTCATGAAATGTAAGAAGAACAGAAGTAAAATGAGCTTTAATCACGAAACTAGAACGTTCATTCTTTGGATTTGATGACTAGTCATTGGTCTAAGAACGCTTTTAATAAATACTAGCGAATCCCGGCCGAAGTTGTTCTACCCTTTATCTCCCTATTTCTGCTTACTTCACCCTTTCCCTTTCCATTCTCCATCTCTTCCTATCCATCTCTCTTTATCAGTCTCTCTCTCTCTTTCTCTCTCTGTCTCATCTGTCCGTCTCTGTGTCTGCCTCTCTCATTCATATTTAGTTGCAGATTCTGCTGCTCTAGTCAGCGTGTACAGTCACGTAGCTTGATAAGAGAGTTAAAAGATATTTACGCTTTTAATAGTTTTGTCACGAAAAGCGAAAAGCTGATTGTCGACGAATATTGAATAATTAGTTCAAATATTTTTAAGGTAGTGTTGAGAATTTTTCCAAGAAAAATCTCGGCAATATTGAGTAAATCTTAAATAAAAATTTATTTTGCACATGAATTGCATTTCTTAATTTGTTATTGTGTTAGTAAAATGGAATTAACCTTTATGCATTTTTAAACAAATAAATACGTTTCATTAATAACTTTCCCTCTTAGAATGTAAATAGAAGAGTAGGGAAGAATGTGAGTTTTAACTTGCAAGATTTCTCGCACGGGTACCCGGAAAACAGCATGGGAAACCTTGTGGCATAGTACAAGACCAAAAACAAACTTTTAAATTAACTAAAGTTAAATAGCTTGAAGAAATGAAGCACAAAAATCAAAATGCCAGCTTACAATACCACGTGAATGAATTTAAAAAAACAACAAAATTTGAAATAAAGAAAGAATAGCTGACGTCATTCACAACTGCTAACGACCACAATCCAGACGCAAGATTTAAATGTAAGCAGTATCTGGAAGTATGTATATTAATGCCTAGCTGTAAACTCGTATTGTAAATAATACACCGTTTGATAAAGCACTTAACGTGCCGGTTTGCTAAGATATTCAATATGCAAACATCGTTTGAGTAACATTCCCATGTACCGAAGTGAAATCTTAAGCGTACAGAATTATTTCTAATGGTAACACATGGGATTTATTACTCAAAATTGAAAATGTTAGTTTAATTATTTTTGGTCGGAATTACTTTTCTCGAGTGCGTAAGAACGCAGAAAATAATCCAATATTTTTTAATATACAAATATTTTTTGAATTTTCGCACCCCAGCAAACTGGCACCCTGCCCTTCTAAAACCATCTCTATTCCTCATAACAAATCCAGGAAAGTTAAATAATATTGCAGAGAGTAGGATTGTACTTACCCGATCCTGTATTTTTGCATGGAAAACTTTACTTGGCTTTCTCATGTGCAAAAATCCTTTTCAAAAATGTTTGTGACTACCAAGAAAAGCGAAAGCTAACTGTCAAGACTCTTTAAATGTTTTTAAGAAAGTGTGAATTGTTTGAAGAACTTATCTCTAAAATACTTTATCAAAATTTTGAACTTTGTCTAAACGTTGTGTCCAATTTCAATTGCATTATTTTTATTCTTGTTTGAATAAATATAACTTCTAATGTAAGTATATTAGAAGTTATATTTATACTGTTTGATAGGAGGCTCACTTGGAAATCAAATGTTCTTCACGAATCACTCTGACCATCCGTAGATTCCACCGATTACATCCCATGCTCAAAAAGTCTTTACCCCTGCAACTTAATGTTGTTTTACATATATACCAATCAATGATTCGTCCAATCGTATCCTACGCTTCACGTATCTGTACCTCAGACAAGAAATGAAATATCCAAAAATGCAGATTTTTCAAAATAAATTCCTCTTAACCATTACAACCTCCTTAACCATTAATCCGGGGTTTGCTCCTAACTCCCAGTTACATAACAAATTCGGCATCAATCCGTTCTCTCTCGATTTCTCCCTCCTTTCCACTCGCTTATATCCTAACATTCCCCAGATTCACTAAGGCTTTCATTTCAAAATCGGAAAACAAAATCTTCACCACAACAGACTAAAGCGGAAACTACCGTTCACAGTTCTTCGACACCACTGATCATTATGTATTACTCGGGCAACTTTTCTTGAACGATGGATTGACGATTTCGGGTGGAGTGGGGATATTAGTTACAGAGTCTGCCACTAGAGTATTTTAAGAAATGCCAACTTCTGTGAAATGAAAGTCATAACTGCGACTTGTGATTAACTTTTTCGGGAGTTTTAAGTGACTCCCTTGAAGAACCTGGACCTGACTCAGCCATTTTTTTCGATATTGACAATAAACCTGAACAGGGATTGTGCACTATAAAATCAACTGGCTTTGACTAGCTTCTGTATCGCGTCAACGAAGTTTTAATGCTTGGAAGGTTGTCATCAGTGCCCGCTGCGAGCTTTTGTCTTCAACTGTTTCTTGCTCAAGGGAGGGAGATCAAGGTCATCGTTCAAGAAAAGTTGCGCGAGTAATACCCGATGTGGCTTCGCACATTCCATCCAAGTGTACTTAAGGTATTTATCTGTGAAGAATGTTTTCTAAACAATGCTCTTCGAAATGATATCCGCTCGTAGCGGTTCAAATTACTTGCAAATACAAGAAATATCTTTAAACTACATTTCGGGTGCGACACAATCGTACATTGCAAATGTTGACACTCAGTAGGTTGATCATTAAAATGGCTGAGTCGTCTCAGGGTAACAACTACAGCAACTCTGTTCAGGAGATCCTAGGGTTCAAGACCCGACGGTTTGCAAAAGTTCGACACTAGCGGCGAGATTAAAGTTAGACTTGGTATGGACGAAACCTCTATTTAGGCTGCTCTAATCGGTATTTATTCGTGGTTTCTTTGATCAACACAAGACGAATGCCTGAGTAGAACCCTAAAATACCGGACATGAACCGCACGCTTTCTTTCCCTTCGTTATCCTTGACTCCTCCTCTCCCCTTACGTAAACACACACACACATTTACACGCAATACTCTACCACATATGTCGAGGACCAGTCGGGCCACTTGTTCCGATTGGTGGGGGGGTGGTACTGGTAGTGATTCATAAAAGGTGGAAACACATGATATTTTTATAAGGCTACGCAGTGTCTCGTTTTTCACAGACTTTCAAAATTCATACTAAAATTGGTTCTCGTCAGTGATCAAAATTACCTCTCATTCACTTCCATATAATTGTTTCGCATTTGACTGGGAAATATGTTTTCGAGGCATCGTTATCCCTGCTCTGTTTGTGAGGCAAATCATTGACACTGATTTGACAGGTAAAGGATAACTCTGCTTCACTTCCCGGATTGCATTTTTAAAATTACACGAGAATCTCAGCACTAGCGCACGCTGGTTGGCCAATAAACTCCCGTTATTGTGTCTACTTCATTAATGAAATTTCAGCCAGAATTGTGCAAGAACTGGAAACATATCAATCATTCAGAGACTACATACCCACGCAAAATTTTTAGTTCTTGATTATCACCTAGTTGAAGGTTAAAAGCAAAATTTACATTAAAGATTTGGTTCGGCATCTAATGATGAAATATATTAAATAATTTTAAATCGAAAATTAACCCTAACACATTTAACAATAGAAAATATGTTTGGACACAGTTTTCACAAAAGCTCACAGACTAAGAGACACCACACTAAGAGACACTGAATGTCCAGTAAGATAACAGAAACTTTTGGAAGAAAAACGCACAGATAGCAATAAAGTAGATCTTTATTTTTTACCATGCGTTACCCACTCTATTAAAAGGCAGAAGTTTGGCATAAGAACTTTCCTGTTCAGAAAATTCAGTTGTCTACATGAGCAACACATACGCATTTAAAGTTAGAATGGGAAAAACAAATCATTTGTCAACCAACTAGATTTACACAAATGATCAAGTTGGAATATTAGAGCTGACGGAAATAAAAAATTGCTGGCACTATAACGCAACATTGCTTAAGCCATATCTAGCAAATAAATGAAGAACATTTGTATTAAATTATCAGGAAAATAAGGCATATTGATCTAAAAATACAATATCTACATTAAAACTGAACACGGTTCTTTCATATGTAAGCATTAAAAACTCTTTATTTTAAATAATTGTATTTCTAATAATTTTGCCCTCATTTTTTGTATTGGGTTCATTCTACAACAATGTTCAAAACACTCCTCGAATTACCTGTTATAATGATATTTTGAAAATTACTTCATTACTGTTTTCTTTTGATCAGAACTGAGTGATTGACTCTTGGGTATGCTGATAACATTTCACTTAATTCCCAACATGTTTATATATGAACGCAATTATTTTCAAATTCATTTGTGACGCTAGTAAAGATCCCTATATAATTAAAATTCCTCCTAAATCGAACATCTTCAAATTTTAAGTTACGTCTGTTCACAAGACGATGGTAAGTTTCAAGTATATTTTCTGGAATGCGCTGAAAGCTAAAAAATATACTTTTTTTACAATCTCATGCAAATTCTTGGAACCTTCTTTTCAAAGTTCCCAACCAACTGTCAATAAGACTCGTCCTTTAAGAGCTGAATACATTAATTCATGATAATACGCACTAAACCTTTGTACCCGAGAAAGTTTGTACTTTTAATTAATAAACTTTATTCCAAAGCGATTTTGTATAACGCTCGTAGCTAAATCATACCCATAGCATTTTATTAAATCTCTGATAGATCTATGAATAAATGCGGTCGCCCAGTAATCAAAATTCTACCGCAAGTAAATAAATTAAAAAATTTTAACGTTATAAAGATAATAAATGTTGCATACAGTATTTTCTTTCGTTTTGTTTAATTACTTCATTTGCAAGCGTGTACAAATACGACTTAGTGTTTGTTGTTTGCCTAAATTCTATGCAATGCCTAAGAAATTTGAAAACATATGAAAATCTATCTATGAAAACAGGGATATCAATCAACTTTTCACCCCTCCTGCATAGCTGAGGCAAAGAACGCATACAATGGAAACTGGTCTCGTGACAACCGTAAAAAGAGCAAAGTCCTTCGGAAGTCAAATATACTGACACCAGTACCCTTTGTTTTTTTGTAACATTATATTAAGTGCAAAAATAACAGCATCTCTATACACTTAAGTAAAATCTAATATCGTTCACGTGCAAAAATTATTATTAGGCGGGTGGGCGTGCAAAAGTGGACAAGTCAAGTTTTTGTCCAAAATGAGTGTGCCAAGATATTGCGTATTTTATTATTGTGTATTGGGCGATAAGTGACATTTCAATTTGACCATTAAAATTTAAAGGCGAAATTGAAATGTCAATTATCCCCCTACACAATATGGTACTTTTGCAGTAAAGTAATTACTTAGAATATTCATTTTGAACAAAACCTTCACTTATCCCCTTTTACACCAGCACCTGGTTTCCATGATCACCAATGCAAATTGAATAGAAGTATTTTTCTTTTAAACGTTAAGCTTAGAATAAAGCGTTTAAATAGTCTCATTTTGTAGATTAGAGCATATAAAATACTCGTCTCACTAGGAGAATTATGAAAAATTGATTTTTAAGGCTCTAAAACACATCGTTTCCGAGTTAGGTACGTTGTTCGATAGAAGTTAGCCACAACGTCAGCGCGTTGCATTCACACACTAAACATTTTTTTAATTTCGTATATTTGCAACACATTATACAAAAATTTTAACTTTCCGCACTCCTTCTTGATTTAAGCATTAACTATGCAAAATATCTCACCTCTCTGAGCACGCAATATGCTTAAAAAGAGGTATAAAGTTTTCTCTTCGAGTATTAATACTGAAGATAAAGAAGTGGACAGTGCGATCTTTTGCGAGATTTCTCGGGTCTCCGCCGTTTCCTCTTCCACCATTTCTTCGTTTTCATTACCTTACCATTATCATTATCGGTATCATCTACTGGTTAGATGCTTATTCATCGATCTCAATGACCAAAATAGAAAGTGTTGCACAAATGTATTTGTATACATTGTGGCATGGTATTTGTTAGTATCGTAATATCAAATGTTTGTAACTATGTACTACAGATCTTCACTTTCTTGGGCTCCTAACTGATTGATGCAATTAATGCTTTATGTTCACATGTAAACATGCGTATTATTCAAATGTTATCCGTAATTAGTACGAATACAGCCGATTACAAGACAAAGTCTTTAAACATAAATAAAACAAAACAAAAGAAAAGAGTGAACTGAGTTTAATCAATCTTGTAATAAACGAATGGGATTTTCTGGTATATTATAACAAACATCTAAATAAACATTTCTTTCTACGAAACGGAAATACATACGAAATGCCCAATGATTTCTTCCGCATCAATTTCTGAAGATATTTATTTGAATAATGAATGTGCTGGAAAATCAACAAATACTTTCAGATATATATAAATGAATACTAAAGTAAAAAGAATTTTAGGAAATTTGTAACATTCAATTTTTTTTATAAAAGTGGTTGGGATATGTCAATGATTTTGTTTCGCAATGTAGTGTTCATGTTATACAATATCGCTGCATTTTAATTAAATTAATTTAGTTTTCCAAGAACAGTTAAGGCATAAATTACGTACGAAAACATTATATTTCATTTCTCGTAACAATTAGCATATTTTTAAATAAGGGGACAGGATTAACAGGTATTATTTTTGGGACTTTCATAGACCGTAGCCGGGACGCAATGACTGCCGGCGAATCTGGAGTAACGCTTGGAAATAAAATTTCGTAATGAGTACTACTCCATACAAAAGGATATAAACAGGCAATATCCTAAACGATTTCATTTAAAGTGGAAGCAATTAGAGGGAAACGTACGATACAGTCAAGTGGGTAAAGCTTGGCAATCAAATGAAGGAAAGCGCCGTCACTTTGCCTACCGTCCGCACCCGCCGCGCGCCGCGCTGCGCTCCCGGGTAGCACCACTGCGAGCCGCATACCGCAAGCCACCGCCGCACAACCGCCGCCCGGCCCGCGACACCGCCCACGCATCGACCGCCGCACGCCGCCGCGACCACCGCCCGCACACGGCACGCGCCGCACGACCCTCCCCGGCCGACACCACGCCCGCCCGCCCGACCACCGCGCACCCACCCGGAACCCCACCCCCCGCCACCGCCGCCTCCAGACTCCCCCTGGATCTTCCGCCTGCGCTCGCTTATCGTTCATACTTACTGTCCTATCATTAAGCTCACCTCGCTCAGCCTCCAGTCATCACTCGCTCATACAATCCGCACTCGCTCATCCGCCCACTCCCACTGCTCACTCCCGTCTTGGTCGCTTATTCACTCCCTACTGCGCATTTCATCACGTTCCACTCGCTCGCCATTATCTCCCGTCCACGCTCATATCTATCCTCGTCCTTCGCTGACTCCGCCACTCGCTGCATGCGGACATCCTCTCTTCTTCATACGCCCGCCCTTGCGCCCACCTGTTCGTGCACTCCCCCTGTTGCAATCGCTTCCTCGCCTCCTACTCACTCGGCGCGCGCTTCACCTCCGCATGCTCCAACCTGCCCAACAACCGTGCCATCCAGCGCACAGAAATCCGCGTGCACAGCCAAGCGGCGCCACTAGCCTCCTTGACCCCCGCGGAGGCGGCCCGCTGCCCAGCCGTCGCCGCACGTGATGTGATTCATTAGAAAAGAATTTCGCAGCGAAGCGGTGGATTCCGATGCCTTTGCAGCGGGAAATGTGCTCCCTTGTTTCTGCTCGTATAGGAGGAATCCTTCCGTATGAAGACACGCAGGTCCTTTAAGTGGATTCACGAGCTCGTACCAATTATCAGCTTTTGTTTCAATTTTTCACTGCAGCAAGTCTTGGCAAGGAATGCATCGCTCCCGCTTTCCTTTGGGCTGGAGATGTGTGGAATGCTCCCGTCCTCTCCTGTTTGTTCGGTCTAGCAATGCTTGCTCGGCACGTTGGTTTTTGTCTCATGTAATGGCTCACATCTATTTCTTGTCATTGTGACTTCCCACTGGGCACAAATCTGCCGTGATTATCTCATCGCTACTTTTCTCGTCACATCACATCTTTGGGGTTTTATACCTAATTTTTTGGATAATTCTCACTATTGAATATTACTTTATACATATATTAATTTTTAACTTATAATACATATTTATAAGCCATTGATATAATATTCCAGAATTTATTACTAAATAATAATCATTTTTTTGGTTCTACGATAAGAATGTAATACAAACATAAATTCATTTATAATAAATGGATAATTAAAAGTGGACCTTTGGAGGTACAGTTTTTGCGTTTACTTTACACATGACAAATATGCCATTATTCGGTAACTTTTTAATCTGTTTCAAAATGTAAAGTCCTGAATAAATTTTATTACAGTGAAATATTTGAAATCATGTCATGAAAGCTTGTGATAATATACTAATTCCCATACGCTGCCACATTAAATCACTTTGAGAACCTCTTACGCAGACCCTATGCATTTGATTTTCGACTCCTTGGAGAGGCACAGTTATGTTACCTCTTTGGGCGCAAAATTCTCGTACGGGGCCTGCGGGAGGGCCGCTCGGTGCTGCGCTAAGCGTGGTGGCTTTCCCGACGCTCTCCACGTCAGGAATGCAGAGAAAAGTCGTGTAGGGCTCGGGCTGCAAGGCCGCGGTGCGCGACAGAGGAACACAGCGCGGGGAGGAATTACAGGGCACGGAGTGAGGGCGCGCGACTCCGTAACGACAACCGGCCGGTGGGGCACCTGTGTGGGCCAGGCGGTGGCGAGACAGGGGTGGCGCCACAGGCGGGCGCACGAGGGTTGGCGAAGGCCGAGGGTGGGGGAAGGGCGACGCGACGGGCCGCTAGTGGCGAGCGCAAGTGGTGGGTGGCGAGGCGAGCCGACGGCCTGGCCGATGTAGCCCGGCAGGCTGGTGGGGCGCCAGGTGGCGCGTGGTGGCGCCGTGGCGGTGGTGGGCGGCACTCGGCGACAAGCCCCTCAGAGCCCGCCGTCTGCGGGACGCCATGTGGATCCATTCGTCACCACTAATCCAAAGGCATTGGATGTACGATACTGGCGCGAACGCGGAGCCACGCCTGGGCGTGGGCAGAGCCCGGGAGGGACGATGGCGATGTGATCCCGGCCCACCCGCGCGGCGCGTGATAGGCGCGACCCAGCGGGAGGCCAGCGCATAGGCATCGGGCGGAAGCAAACCGCCACCGGGTTGGTAGTATGGCTTTGGTATCCCGCCGACGTGCAAATCGCCTGAGCGCGTGGGCAAGACTGTCAGGGCTTAATCCGCTGTCTCGGCACAGCAAATCAGACCTAACAGGAGCCAAGCATGCAGTATGACCCACTCCAGAGCAGATGACGGCATTCGATAAAAAAGGCGTATTTGAGGTTTATGTCATCAGTCGGCATGCGGCACCAGGCGAACTCCGAGTATTACGCCACCATCCGAGAAAGGTAGGGCAAGCAAAACACAGAGAAGGCAGATCCAGTACATTCCTCCGCAAACAGACAAACGGCAGAAGTCTGGAGGGGGCCCTTAGGCGGGTGTTCCGAGCACTGGCGCGTACGGCAGGCGGCGCGACGAGGTGGAAGTGCACGCCAATGACGTGCGTGTGAGCGCGGAGGGATAGTGTGGGTGGTCGGACGTGAGGTGGAGGATAGGTCCGGTGGCCCCTGAGAAAAGGCGACGGAAGGGGCCGATTTTTGTTCGTGACGTTGGGGCTCGGCCTCGAGGAGGGGTGGGCACCACGGGTTGGTATCTTCCCCTCCCGCCGCTCCATATAGAAGGATCGCCGCGAACTTGCTGTGGTCTCTCCGCGGTTGGCGACTTGGGGGCGTGGCTGTTTGGGTCGAGTAAGTGTGGGAAGAATGTGGTGGAGGTGCGCATTCGCGGCGGGGGGGCGACCAGATGAGCGGGAGCTGTCGGGAGGTCGCGGGAACTCCCGGGCCGCGGGGGCGCCAGGTACCGGGGGGACGGCGGGCCAGTACTCGCCGCTCGCCTTCGCCACTGTAGCAGCCGACGCAATGGAGCGCGGTCGTGGCGGCCGCTTGTTACGAATCTCGTTAGCCGGAACCACAGCCTGCCTGCCAGGCATTTTTGCGGTCTGAACAGCTCCTCTCGTCCTTTCGCCTCACCCACGACGCGCTGTTTCCGCTGCGCCACGTAGCGCCACCCTGCAGCACCGCACCGTCCGCCTATATCTAGCATCCACCGTTGGCGCCTTCCGGCCTCTGGTCACCACCAGCTGGGCAATGCCAATCGCCCGCCAACCACCGCTCCGCGTTCGCAGCGAGAGGCGCTTTCCGCACCATGGCCCTTCCGCTCACCGAAGCCATTCGCTCCACCTGTCCGTCTGCGCACCCCGCCTTCGCCCAAGAGCGTCAATTCGCAACCTGTGTCGTCCACGCTTCGCCAGCGCTAGTCACAGCCATCGTACAGAACTACCACTAACCTCACGCCAAATGCAAGCTCTGGCCTCGCATCCTTCGCGGGCCATGACCACGAGAGGTCGATGGTTCCAACCGTTGGATGTTCAAGCTTCGGGCAAAGCTTTTGGGGCAAATCTTAGTTATACTAATTCACAAGCTTCATGACATAGTTTCAAAATTTCACCACCTGCGCCACCACCCTGTAAATAAAATTTTATTCAGGAAATTTACTTTTGAAGGCCAGATTAATAAAGTACCGGAATAAATGGCAATATTTGTCGATTGTGTAAGTAACGCGCTAAAAACTGTACCTCAATACAGGTACTCTTATCTAAGCTGATAATTTATCTCGAACTTATAATGAATGTTATGCTTTCGCCTCTGTACACTCTCTACTCGTAGGAACCAAAAAATGTTATTAATATTTTAGTAAAATTGCTGGAAATTTATTATTTCAATGGGCTTAAGCTATGTATTGATAGGCCATAATTGCAATTGCATACATTCCTGGTAATCTAGACGGTAACACCTTCATCAGTGAGGAATTATCGTCCCTAACAAGATCGCTGTAAGCTCGTAAACTTCCACCTTCCATAAGCATCGTTGACGGTAAAAGTAGCGAGAGATTACGTCAGCAGATTCTAGCCTGGCGAGTGGAAATCACATGACAACTAGATGTGAGGCTACCAGTGAGACAAACCAACGTGGAGCTACGCGGACATATCGCTAGATCCCGGAAACACATACCAGGAAGAGAGAGGCGTAAGCCACCAAGTCCCAACTACATTCTCCAGCGCGAAAAACGTGGACCTACAAGCGTGTGTGCGGGGCCATGTCTTGTCAGACCCTCAGAGGCTCGCCACCACGTCTGCCTGCCCAACGCCTGAAGATTCTAGCATACATGACGCTGTGAATAGTCGGCCTACCCAGCAGCCTCGTGGAATGCACTATAAAGAGGACACTTCGCCGTTGTCTCTCAATTACGGAACGACTCTCCTTCGTATAACGCGCAGAAACAGCGAGACAGGAGCTCACCACCATCCAATGTTCCCGCCAGATCGCCCAAAGCGGTAGTAGCGGATACTCGGCGCTAACTCCCCACGCTCTCGCTTGCGACGCAATTCTTTTTATGAAATGCACATCACGTGCGCGGGCGGGACGGGCTGGCGGGCAGGCGGGCGGACCTACGCGGGGGAGGGAGGTATTGAGTTGGGTCAGCGTGGGTGCCCGCGGAGGTTGTGCGCGTGTAGGGTGAATAGGTGCGTGCGGTTGTTGTGCGGACTGGTTATAGAGTGCCGTACGGCGAGAGGGTGTGAGAGGGCGGCGGTGGAGTGGAGTGAGGGGTCGAGCGTGTAATTAGATGGCTGCGCTGGTGGGAATGAATTGGGTTTTCTATGACGCGTCAGGTCGTGGGTGTCCGGAAATCGATAATGGGAAAAAATAA
>BOPP01000019.1:12741456-12770105 GCA_017312745.1 Gryllus bimaculatus
GGAGAGGATAAATTCATACTAAATTGGTTTCAGTTGATCAAAATTACTCTCATTCTTCATATAATTGTTTCGGCATTTTTGAACTAGGAAATAGTGTTTCGGGCATCGTTATCCCCATACTCTGTTTGTGAAGGCAACTCATTGACCGGGATTTGGACAGGTAAAGGATAACTCTGCTTCAACTTTTCCGGATTGCATTTTTAAAAATTTTACAGAGGAAAATCTCAGCAATAGCGCGCGCTGGTTGGTCAATAAACTCCCGTTATTTTGTGTCCCTACTTCATTAAGAAAATTTCAGCAAGTATCGTGCAAGAAACTGGAAAACCTATCAAATATTCAGAGGAACTAACAATAACCCCACGCAACAATTTTAGTTTCTGTTATGCACCTAGGTTGAAAGGTTTAAAAAGCAAGATGATATTGAAGCAAATTTTACAATTTAAGATTTTGGGTTCGGCATCTTAATGATGAAATATCATTAAATAATTTTTAATCGGAAAATTAACCAAATTTTACAATTAGAAATATGTTTTGGACACAGTTCTTCCAACAAGAACTTTCACAGACTATACGAGACCACACGACGAGGACACTGAATGTCCAGTAAGATAACAGAACTTTTTGGAAGAAACACGCGCGATAAGGAATAAGTACGGATCTTTATTTTTGCGCTGCGTTTAACCCGAAGGCAGAGTTTGGAATCAGATTTCTGTTCAGACAAGTCAGTTGTCTACCTGAGCAAGCCACTACGCAGTTAAAGTTAGAATGGAAAACAAATCATTTTGTAACCCAACTAGTATTTACAATGATCAAGTTGAATTTAGAAGTGACGGAAATAAAAATTAATGATTATGATCAACGTGTACATGCGTATTCTTCAAATGTTATACGTAATTAGTAGCATACAGCCGATTACAAGACAAGTTTAACATAAATAAACAATAAAGAAAAGAGTGACTGAGTTTATCATCTTGTATAAACGAATGGATTTCGGTATATTTTAACAAACTCTAAATAACATTCTTCACGAACGGAAATACATACGAAATGCACAATGATTTTTCGCATCAATTTGAATAATGAAATGTGCTGGAAAATAACACATACTAGATATATATATTTTATATATATATATATATAAATTATATACTAATATATATATATATTATAAAATGAATGCTAAAGTAAATAAGAATTTTTAGGAAATTTGTAAGATTCAATTTTGAATAAAGTGGTTGGGATTTTAGTGATTTTGTTTCGCAATGTAGTGTCTCTGTTATACACAAATTCGTGCTTTTATTAATTAATTAGTTTTCAAGAACAGTTAAGGGCCATAAATTAGGTACGACAAATTATATTTCATTCTCGTCAACAATTAGATATTTTTAAATAGGGACGATTACAGTATTTTTTTTGGGACTTTATTGACGTAGTCCGGACATTGAACTGCACACTGGGAGTAAACGTTGGAATAAAATTTGATAATGAGTACTACCTAAAAAGGCTATAAACAGCAATCTAACGATCATTTAAAGTGGAAGCAATTAGAGGGAAACGTACGATTACAGTCAAGTGGGTAAAGCTTTGGGCATCAAATGACAGGAAACGCCGTCATTTGCCTACGTCCGCACCCGCCGGCGCCGCGCCTTGCGCTCCCGGGTAGCACCACTGCACGCCGAGCCGCAAAACCGCCACTGACGCAACCGCCGCCCCGCCCGGCAACCGCGCCACCGCCCGCACCATCCGCCCGCACACGGCCGCACATCCGCCGCCCCGCACCACGCCACGCGCGCCGCCCGGCCGCCACCGCCCACGCCACGAGCACGCACCCGCCCGCCCACGGCCGACACCGGCACCCGCGCCACCCCCGCACTCCAGACTCCCCTGCGACTTCCGCCTCGCTCGCTCTTCAGGTCATACTTACTGTCCTCATGCATCAAGCTTCACTCGGCTCAGCCTCCAGTATCATCACTCGCTCATCCACCAATCCGCACTCGCTTCATCCGCCCACTCCCCACTGCTCACTCCCGTCTTGGTCGCTTATTCTCCCATACTGCGCTATTTCTCACGTCATCGCTCGCCATTATCTCCGTCCACGCTCATAATATCACTCGTCGTCTTCGCTGAGCTCCCGCGCACTCCTCGCGGGACATCCCTCTCTCTCTTCATACGCCGCCTTTCGGCCGCCACCTGTCCGTCACCCCCCTGTTCAATCGCTCCTCGCCTCCATACATGCACTCCGGCGGCGCGTTCACCTCCGCAATCTCCAACCTGCCCAACACCCGTCATCCAGCGCACAGAACTCCCCGTGCACCAGCCGGGCGCCACTAGCCTCCTTGCCCCCGCGGAGGCCGGCCCCTGCGCCAGCCGTCCGCCGCACGTGATGTGATTCATTAGAAAAGAATTCGCAGCGAAGCGGTGGATTCCGAATGCCTTTGCAGGCGGGAAATGTGCTCCTTGTTTCTGCTCGTTAGGAGGAATCCTTCCGTAATGAGACACGCAGGTCCTTAAGTGGATTCACGAGCTCGTACCATTATTCAGCTTTGTTGTCATTTTTCACTGCAGCAAGCTCTTGGCAAGGAATGCACTCGCTCCCGCTTTCCTTTGGCTGGCGATGTGTGGAATGCTCACGCGTCCTCTCCTGTTTGTTCGCTCTAGCAATCGTTGTCGGCACTTGGTTTTGTCTACTGTACTGCTCACATCTATTTCTGTCATTGGTGACCCCTCACTGGCGCACAAATCTGCGTGATTATCTCATCCATACTTTTCTACCGTCCATCACATTTTGGGTATTTTAACTACAATTTTTATGGAAATTCCTCACATATGAATGATTACTTTTATACATATATTAATTTTTACTTATAATAATATCTTATAAGCCATTGAATAATAAATTCCAGCAATTTTTACTAAATATAATACATTTTTTGGTTCCTACGATAAGAATGTAATACAAACATAAATTCATTATATAATAAATGGATACATTAAAAGTGACCTTTGAGGTACAGTTTTTCGCTTTACTTTACACATGACAATATATGCCATTTATTCGGTAACTTTATTAATCTGTTCAAAATGTAAGTCCTGAATAAATTTTATTACAGTGAAATATTTGAATACTATGTATGAAAGTTGTGATAATATACTAATTCCCATAGCTGCCAATTAACATCACTTTGAGAACTCCTTACGCAGACCCTATGCATTGGATGTTTGACTCCCTTGGAGGGCACAGTTATGTTACCTCTTTGGGGCGCAAATGTGGACGGCTCTCGACGCGCTCCCAGGGGGGCTTCGAACCACGGCAAGCAAAGCGGGGTGCCCCAGGGATAAAAGGCACGGGCGGATATAACAGAGGCTCATCGGTAGCGACAAGCGCACGACGCGCATCGGCTCGCCGCGCGACTGGCCGCCCGCACGATCAGCCACGCTCCCCGCGCCACCCACCTCTACATGCAGCCACGGCTCCGGCCCCCGCGCGGCCGCAATACAAGCAACGCGCCACTCAAATCGCTCCGCTTCGCCACAATCCACTCCACGACACCACAGCCTCGCCACGCCTCTGCTCCTCTCCGACCAAACAACCGCTACGCTGCTCTCCCCTCGCGCATCAATCGGCCATTGCTCGCACGTCCGCTTTGCATAATCCACTCTAAATACCACAACCCGTCACGCTTTGCCTCACTCCTACCACTCACTCTTCGCTACCAACCACTGCGCACACCTCCGTAACCACACATGACCTCCGCTCTGCAACACTGCACTGCTCCGGCATTATCCGATGCGCCCCATCACCTTCTCCGACGTTTCGCTTCGCCACCACTCGTTATTCACGCCTTTCGGCGGAACTCCTCCCACGTTTCCGCCGCTGCAGACTCGCATTCTCTGCCCACATGCCCACGTCCCGCACCGCTAATTGATCTGCTTTCTCGCCTTCCACTCCGTCCCTATCCCGTCTGACACAAGTCCACTCCAATGCCCCCAGACCCCCTGAGTCGGTGTGGGCATTATATCCACCAAGCGTCGGAAATTACGACGATAATATTTTGTTATGCGGTTCGCGTGGTGTGCGTGCGTGCGTCATGCCATGCGTGGAGAGTTTGGGAGGGTCGAGCGTGATTATGGGCGCGGTGGGAATGATTATGCCGCGTTTGGGCCGGAATGTAATGAAACGTAAAACGTCGTGCGCTTCTCTAAGGGGGCGGTTCACGGGGCACGCGGCCGTCGCCCGCCCGCGCGCCGCCGGCGGCCACTGTGCTCGCGCGCGCGCCGCGCGCCCACGGAAGCTCCTCTAACCGTCAGCCGAGCGGCGCGTCCGCGCTTGAATCCGATCGGCCGCGCAAGGCGGCTGGAGGTGGGGTGGCCGCGGGACGAGGCGAGGTGCTGGTGGGGACGAGGGGAAGGTAAGGGGGGATGGAGGGGCGGTGCAGCCGCACAACGGGACGGGGTGGAAGTGGCAGGAAGGCGGCAGGAAGGCTTGTGAAAGAGGTGAGCAGGCAGCGTGTGGCGGGGATATTGTGGGCCGAGGATATTGTGGGACGACAATTCAGATAGGAGGAGCGGTACCGGTGGGCAGGGTCTTTATGTGAGAGTGGATGGCGGCGGGGCGGAGCAGTGCGGACACGGCGCGGCGAAGGTGGACATGATTGGGGGGGTTGGCGACAAGGCTTCGCCAGGCAACGCGGCGAATAGGAGCCAGAGCACAAAGCGGGGCGTTGGCGAGACACGAGTATGAGGCTTCGCCGGGCGGGATTGCAATGCAACTATGCGGGTGGCAGGGAGGTGTGGAGAGGTGGGGCGGCATGATACGGCGGGGAGACAGCGAGGTGTGGGAGGCGAGACCTGTGTGATGGAAGCTCTTCGTCGGGTGAGCGGTAGAGAGGAGAGAAGAACATATTAGTCGTGAGCGGAAGGGAGGAGCGAGGAGATGGGATAGTTGAGCTTCGGCGGGCAGAACGGTGCGGGGATGGGCGGAGGACGTATTGGTGTTGGCTGGGGGTCGGGGATTTCGCGGCGGCGGGGCTTCGGCGGGCAAGTCGGCGTGGGCGAGTGGGCCGCGAGAGAGGCGTGAGCGTGGGTGAAGAGGCGGCGCTACGGCGCAGCCGAGTACAGGCGCGTGAAGATTGGGAGGAAGCAAGGCTTGCTGGGCGGTCTGGCACAGCCGCGCGGCCCGCCGCAGAGTTCTCTGTGGGCGTGGCTCGTGTTGACTGTCGAGCGCCGAGGCAGCGTACGGCCAGGCGGCGGCGTTGGAATTTAATTTCGTTTGCGCACCGTGCGGAAATATGAATGCAGCTGCTTCAAATATTAGCAATTGAAGTATTAATATTAATCATATACATATTGCATGGGCGATGTTGAGGATTTTCGCTCAAATAATTTTATTGAATGACTGCTTTTTTCTGTAATATATTAAAAATCTACGAAATGAATAAGTTATCGAAGACCATGCATTATTCTCTACTGTACTGTGTGTGATAAATAGGCCCGTCGTAATGATCATACAACATTTTAACTTTCTCCTTCTTCGCATTTCCTTTTATTTTGTATTCAACGGCCTCTTGGAAACACCAATTTTTGAAATATCTTTTAATTCAGAATCCTATGTCCCTTTTGTTTGCAGAAATAATAAATCAATAACAATTATCATTCCCAAATATTTTTATTCAGGTACTTCATTTGCCTTTGGTATTTGTATTTCAATTCAATTTTTGTATTGAAATAGCAATTCCATTTGAAACAGAAAATAAAAAATGAAAAATGTGTCTAATCATAGATTTGCAGATATTCATTTATAATTCTTACAATTCAATTTCAGATAATGCAATTTAATTTATTATTTTGAATGAATAAGAATGGGATAGTTCTAAAAGTTTCTCACAGCTATCCCAAAACTGGGTCCATCTCATTCTATTAATAAGCATTCTCTAGACAACTCTGTTTTGAGTATACTTATTCTCTTTTCACTTAGCATACAATGTGCTCAAAATATAATGGTGTTTATACACTGAATGTTGAAGGATACAGTGCCATGTCCCGTGATACAGTGCCACCCCAATTCAAGAGTTCCAACAAGAAAAGTAATTATTACTCACCACGACTGCTCCAGCCTTTACTGTAGGAAGAGGACAAACTCTTGATTCACAAGAACAATTTCCCTTACTTCGATTTCAAATCTAAGACTACACAGCAAAGGAAAATGGTGTCCATGTTTTCTAGAAACTTCCATAATAACTTTCAGTACGCACAAACGCTGCTTTTTCTGCAGACTCTCCGCATTTTCTACATTTTTCACAAGCACTATTAACATGTGGAATACCATCAAATAATATTCCATATAGAATATATCACGCTGTCATAATATATTCACATTGACATCTCTTCTATTAGGAAAGTTTCCACATTATATTTTAGGAGACTCCGACCTTAATAATGTATTGAGTAGTTTCCAGTATGTGTAAATTAATGAGTTTTGGGCATTATTTATTCTGTACAATACGAAGATCAGATTCATATTCCACTCTCAGAAATACAGCTATGACCCAATGGCGCCATCTCGTAAATTCCAATAAATCTGGAAGCCGTACCAACCGAAGGAGTTAGGAACCAGGCACTGCTCAGATTAAAAGTTATGATCTTCTTGCTCTTTGACCAATCGATCATCAGCTGCGAGAATAAAGCTGTCAGATAGGCGGCAGTGACTGATTTGGACTCAATAGCCTGGAAGGCAATATCTCTTGGGAACTCCAAAGCAATTCCGTGCCAATTCCGTTCGACCAACTTCGATAATGCGGTTTCTCTCGACTCGGTTCCATTCGCCTTCCAATTTAAGGGGCGCCTATCCAAAGAGATCACTTCGAGGGAATTCACTGATGAATATTCCAGTTATATTTTGCCAAACTTTGATGACAGATATGCCAACAGCTATTCTTGAGTATAGCTCCTGTTTCTATTATATATCAAGTTGGTTTCAGGTTTTTATTGAAATAATTCAGTAATATTCATTTGTCTTTCAACTATTCATCTCAAGTGCTACTCTCAACTATTAATCTCAAAAATTCTCTTTTATTTTTTATATAAAATTAAGGAATTAAAAAGTTTGCACATGTACGTCATAGTATAATTCATTAGGATCACTATTCATTCATGCTGTTTCCTGAACTGCTACCTCCTTTCCCCATTAAAAGTAAGAAAGATCTCTGAAGATAGTTCCGCAAACAATGCTGTCTATTTTCAAGGATAAATTTGAAGTAGATTTTTTTATTACGGTATTTATGGTAAAATGTGATTATAGATGGTATGTTTGCACCAGATTGTTCAAGAACTTCCCATTACATTGCCAACACTAGATATCCAAATCTCAAATGCACTTTGAGAAAGAACGCAAAGCAAAATTTAATGAAACAACTTTACTCCCATGTGGTTTTTTAATAACATTTTAACGCGGGCGAAAACTTTCGCGGAGGTGATGGTGTAATTGTTAGCTTATCGGACTGGTATACCCGAGTTGACGGGATCAAACCCGATCGAAGCCGTGGATTTGTAAGGGCGAAAAAATCCTTCGTACGCCTTCCTTCGGAGGGGAAGTAAATCCGGCTGTCCCATGTTAGTAGATTTACTCGCACGTAAAAGATCCTCAAGCCTAAATTACGCCTCTGAGCTAAATTCAAAATCGCCTGTTTCTCGCCCAAGAAATACCCCTTTCTTCTGCTAGTTAGTGAAAGGAGCGTAGCGAAATTTGCGTGGTCAAACGGAAGAGCGGACCTGATGGCCCGAGTCTCCCCACGTAAAATAAGGCATTAATTCAATTCAACCTTTTGTTCTTCTGAGACTACTGAATTAATTGTTTAATTAACGCGCTTTCTAACGTGATTTCACGTTTCGTCATATAGCGTAGTGAACCGTTATCACTAATCACCAAGGTAGAAATCACAGGTCAGCAGATAACAGGTACTCACGCAACCCACTCAATTTACTCCCAAAGCTTCAGGAGAAAGCAGTAGGAAAAGAGCGATTTCGAATCCCAAAGTAACAACGATTACGATGGCCATTGTGTACGTGTGTGTACGCGCGCGCACGCGTGGTTTTAATGACATTCAATATTCAAGATATTCCAGCAATATCGATGTATATGAAGTCATTGTGAACCAAAGAGGGCTCAACCAAAAGGCGCCCTTGCCGGCGATAGTTGCTTTCCTAGGCCTTGCACCATGTCACGCTCTTGGCTCTATTGGCTCTATGCATTTACTTTCTGGCTCTATACTGATACTCAGGGCTCAATAGGGCCTTAGGTTGCACAACTAGTGGGTGGAGATCTTGGCGCCGGAGGGAATTCCAATTTTATGAATTTCGCGTGTTATTGAAAGTACATATGTACACTCAATTATTGACGGCATTGAATGCATTATTTATGATGTTTGGAGGGTTTTTTTTCGTTTGATATAAGGTTTATTGATTCAAACTGTACACTCGATGACGTTTTTGTGTAAAGTTGGCCGTTCTGGAAGGAAGTCTCTGAGTTCTCTCTCACAGCATGTGGATATTTCCGGCTGCAGTTAGTCTGAGAACGCTGGTGTTGATATGAGTGTAAGTGTAAGGATCTTTCATTATAGCAATATATATCAGGGTATAAAAACTTTAAAAATAAAATAATTTTATTTATGTAAAACGTGTCCAAACAATGGGAAGTCTATATATGTGACACGAACACTACGTATGAAATTACGTAAGTAATGTTTTAATTTTTTAAAATAATTTAATATTGTTAGCAAACTTAGTTTTAACTAATTTACATGATTTGCTTACATTTTATTATATAGTAATGTTCTGAATTGGGGAAAGTACTGTACCGCTGCAACTTTTGTGTGTGTCTGTGTGTGTGCGAGAAAGAGAGAGAGAGAGAGAGGGAGAGAGAGAGTGTGTGTTCTTTATTAAATATGCTTTTCTAAGTGTGCCAAATTTATTAAGTTCACGTGATTGCAGGAGATTTGATAATAATGTATCATTAATTTAGAAGAAATTCATGAAAAATAGTACCATTAAAAACAAAAGCTTTTCAACGAAATAATTTCTTCTTATGCCTTAAACACGAGATTTTATCCAGTAAGGAAAGGATAAAAGATAAGTTTTCCCTCTGGATCCGCGCAGACCCCTCTTAGCAGTGCAATATCATGAAGTAAAACACTCCTATAAAGCAGAAAGCAAGTAGTTTACACAAGCGGTAATGGCAACCCATAGTGCTCGCTTACACAATTTTAAGTAGCGAATCACAAATCCTTTGTAAATTTTCCACTCAAACTGCTTCCTCTGAAGAGCGGTCGACGCATCTCCGCGAGATGCGGCACTTTGTGTGCGCCGACGGCAAAGAAAAGCTCCCAGGCCGCGCAAAGAGGTCTGCGCGTGACGGCGGCCAGGCATTTAGAGCGGCGCGTCGGCCGCAGCAACCAGCGGAGGCACGAGGCCCCACTTGGCCCAGCCCGGCGCAGCCCAGCCCAGCCCGGCCCGGCCGCCAGTTCTGATTTGCGAAGCGGCGCCGAGGCGTGAACTCGCGGCCACGGCGGCGACGGCGGCGGCGGCGAGGGAGCTCCGGAAGCTCAGTGGGCCGAGCGCATTTCCAGCGTCATCAAAAATAAGATTGTTTGATTCATTGTTTTAGTGATTCCAGGGAAGTCAACTTCCAGGTTCATAAGTTCAATAAGTGTAGTGCATGTTTTTGCTCGGGAGGTGGCGGTGATCTTTCCTTCACTGTATGTCCGGTACCGACCTACCGTCGGCTAGCGGGGTTCTCCCCAACCAAGTATCTTCCATCAGTGGGGCACGCCCCAGCTGGAACAGGCTTTAGGCTCTAGAAAGGTCTCCCGGCATTTGTGCATATGTAGTGCGTGTTACTGTGTAAGAGGAGAGGAGTAAGTGTGTAAGAGGAGAAGATAGGACAAGGAAGAGGTAGGAAAGATTACACGCGGCTCTTGGCCCGTTTGTTAGGGTACTACTCTGGCATTGATCGGAGACATCACGGAGAACTACTGATCAGAGAAGCCAGCCGCCAGAAGTCTCCTCCAGACAGCGAATGAATTCGTCCTAGCTAAAATGCTAGTGTCGATAATCATGCCACCGTCGGAACTCAAACCTAGGATCTCCCGGTCAGAAGGACTGCAGTGATATCAGCTGATGCCCTGAGCCATTTCTCCCGACCAAAAATGAGCATATAATAAATAAACACAATTCAACTTCTCTCTACAAGATGACAAAACATAACGGCACCAAAACACAGTATGGAGTGCACAATCTGATAATGGACAAGAATATATGCAATATTTGTAAAAAATAAATTAAAATCTTAATAACGCAGAAAATACGATTTTCTCAGAATAAATAGTGTAAAATGCTTTACCAGTACTGTCTCGTGCTCGTGTACCAATTGCTACTATTGGATTTGGCAGTGTGATTCTCGCTCATTACTATGCCGCGCAGGTATTTGCCCTCCGCTCTTTTTCGCTGTAATAACCGGCTGAGGTGGTTACAAGCGCCAATCATGACACTGACCCAGTCTGGCCCAGAGCTACTACAGTTAGAGCTCCTACGGCGACAGGAATTTCGAAACTAGCTAGATAGTTGAGTAGAATTGAGTGGCTGCTCGGAGGAGTATTATAGCAGTCGGTTGTTCTGATCGGTAGTTTTCCGTGGTTTCTCCGATCAATACCAGGCCAATGTCGGACCCTAACCAACGGTAGCAGTCGTGGCGCCCGAAAACATGAAATAATCAGTCAGTCAATCAATCAATCACCGAGTTCACTGAGCATTTGTCTTTGAAAACCACAAGCGTTTTTCTCGTTTGAGCTCAATTTCGACGATCTTGTAGAGAACAGGAACCGCTGTCGCTGCGACAAATATTTTTCTAATTTCCAAATCTACAACCATCAACAAAAAAACTATGAAGGTTCTACTGTTGAGTAAGTAATCCCCCTTCCAGGTCTACATCAGACATATTTACGACCAAACAATTCGAAGCTCTCAAATTATTATGTACTGATTTAAGTGGCTCAGGGCATCAACAGATGTCACTGCAGTGCCTCTGATCAGGGAGTCCTATGGTTCGGCCCCCGAAGGTAGCAGGACTTTTGATTCCAGCTACATCGCTAGGTCGAATTCAGACGCAGTCTGCAGAAAAATTCAAGCGGTCGGCAGCTCTGATGTAGAGTTTTCCGTGATTTCTCCGCTCAACAACAGACGAATGCCAGAGCAGTGCCCTAACAAACAGGTCGAGGACCTCACTCGGTATAACCTTCCTCTTGCTTGTCCTATCCTTACCCATTATTTGCACACGCTTACATTTTTATGCCCTACTCTACCACGCATGCCAGGACACTGGTTGGAAACTGAAAGCCTACCGTTGCTGGGGCGGTGCCCCGCCGGTGGAGGTACCTGGTTGAGAAAAAACCCGCATGCCGCTGGTTGGATGGCGCCTGATCTATCCATCCAGCAAGGATTTATCTCCACCACATCCCACGATAAAACAATGCACTACACCAAATGGAATAATGACTTAAGCAATTGACGCGCGCGTAATCATTAATCCATCCATCAATCAAATTAGTATTCATGGGAACATCAGAAGCAACGCAAACCGCTATATGCGTTACGATGAAATACGACTTCTCATCATGTATAACTCGCAAAGGGCGCGTTCTAGGCCCCTGAAACGAGAATAGAGTCAGAGGTTATATTACTTTCACCGTAATCTACAAAATATATATTTTCCTCCCAATTGTGGAATGAGTTGTCTTTAACCTTCAAAGTTGGGTTCCAGAATGAAGATATTTTCACTCTTAAAAAAATGATTTTGAATGTGAGGCATTCTGTCTTAGTAGTAAAATAAGATTATTAATTAATTGGATTGTTGGTTATTTATCAAAGTAAAATAAGAGCAGTTCCTGAAACTTTTTTCCTTTTTTCTTTAAAATTATCAGGATTTTAATTTTTCTCTCAATGTTTACTTTAATATTAGATGTTTCCCGAGTGTCATTTGAAGCAACTTGTCTGTTATTACATGACAAAAATATTTTTCCTATCTAAAATATTTGTTTATCCATTTACAAATGAATCTTTTTGTGAACTTTATTGTTTAGAATATAAATTGAGCATTGTAACTATTGCATAAGCTACAGATGTTTTTAAATAATAATTGCTATATTTTTAGTTATCTGTTTCGGCTGGTTAAATAGGTTTTATTCCAAAGAAACTACAGTATCGCTTAATGACATATCGTTTCATACCTGGCCTGCTCGAGTGAACGATTTCGGGCCAAACTGCCCGAACTGCGGTTAACAGATGCAGTGACCCGCGTGTCACTCCCAATCTATTGGACTCCTTTATCCCTCCTTTCCTATAATAGGCTATTTGAACAGCACCGCCCTTTCCCTGCCTCTAGTGGAAAACAGAGGGCCTCGCCGGGTTTCGGGTAGGTGAGCTGTCGGGCAGGTGAGCCCGGGACCGGAGCACGCCCAATAGACCGCTCGCATGAACAGACCTGCTTTAGACCACAAGCCATCATTTGGCACTTCATGAACATTTATTTTCACATCGAAAATGAACATGATCCTGAAGATCTCTTTCACACTGATAATGATTCGTGATGTTCAACTGACGTTTAGGTCGATAATCTGTCACATACGTTCACATGAAACAAATTTCAACGTTTACATTAAGGTCTTCACGCTCAGAATCAATGCGCATTCAGCTACCCCTGACACACCTCTTCCTAATCAATATCACACAACAGGCCATTTATTGATATTACCTGGCCACTAACAGCATCTGATAGGGTAGTCGAAGCATGTTGCTAAAACTACATCAATGCTGCTCAAGGTCATCTTGATGTGCCCCGATCCAGCACTCTGGGAGCAACCAGAGTGGCGTGCCTTTTGAGTCAGCCCGACGCCACTCTGGTTGCTGCGCACGCCACGGAACGGGGGGGAAGGCGCTGTTGCATTCCCAAGAGACGGAAAATAAGATGTAAAGAATGAAAAGTAATCATATTTAAAATAGTTGGGTTTATTTTAGTGAAAGGAAAGTCACATGCAGGCCGTTGCAGCGGTCACCACTGGTCAGTTTGGCTCAAAATCTTACATTTGAGCAGCCCTGTCCAGATCACGGCGTTCACTCGCCAGGTACGTCCTCTCGTTTTATTCATATTTGCCTATTCCTTTCGGCTTTAGGCCCATTTCGCTGCGCTGCAAGTCGGAGCTGAGCGGAAGCAGGATAGCACCTGGACGCCGCTCGCCGTAGTTCTCTGAGGAATGTTCGCCGGGCTTATCCAACTTCTCGAACGCCGCCGCCACCGCCGCCGCTGCCTCAAACAGCTGGAACTAATTTGTCGCGGCGCCCGTGTCATCTGCGCCCTCGGCGTCCCTCCGACCCACAACCCCCCTCCCTAGGTGGTGGGGGAAGGGGGGTTCGAACCCCAGCGATTCACTCGAGTTCACTGGAACAACGCAGTGAATTAAACGGCGGCCCGAAGTTAGTTCGCGCGGCCGCCGCTCACGTGCGCTAACGCGCTATCGCGAAAACTGGAAGCCGACGGTGGGCGCTGCGCTGCTATCTGATTCGGAAGCGGGGCGGGGAGCGATCCGGGCCAACGGAAGCTTTGTTCGCCGTCGAACCGACCGCTCCGGCTCAGGTTGCTTCCCCTCCTTCATGGAATCGCTGGACCACAACGTGTCGAACGCTATCGAAAGCTTTTACACGGCTTACTACAAATCTTATAGTCTCGTATTGCTGTACGTGTACTTATAAGATAACAATCCTAAGACCCTGGCTGTTTGGGCTCTCCACTCCTATTTTTAACGGTTTTGATGGATGGACGATTATATTCATTATGAGAATGATGGTGATGTGGGAGGTTTGAATGACGGAGATTTGATTGCATGACATCCGGGGGGAGAGAATCATGATCTGCCGAAAGCGGGGTACCCTTATCCTATTGTCTGAACACGTGTGTCATTAACAACAGCGAAGACGAAATAATTTCAAATTTACAGAATTCATAAAATATTAATTTTTTTTATTTGTAAGTTTAAATTTTGTTATACATTCAGCACCTTTTAATTTAACCAGAGGCTTTATTGAAGTGCAATTTTGTCTCTATTCCATCACTAGAATGATTGTTTCTACCTCATTTGCCCGGTTCCCTAAAAAAGTATCTCAGAGTCAGCAGTTATCTTTATCGGCCTCCCACAACGCCATTACCAGCTCCTTAGTTTAACTTCATTACCGCAAACCAGATGCCTCTTCAAAGGGTTACTTTTTTATGCCAGCCCCGTGCCAAAGCAGTACCCTAACAATCGTAGCACAGATCATGCGCGACCTTTCCTTCCTCGTTATATCCTCACCTTTTACTTACACTCACTAATACTCACACGCACTACACTCTCGCGCTTGTAGGGACTCCAGTCGGAAGCTTAGAGGTTGTCCAGATTGGGGCGGTGCCCTGCTGGTGGGAGATACATGGTTGAGGAAAACCCCGCAAGCTGACGTAACTCGGCGTCGGGTCTCGCCAGACAACCGGGAAAGACCACTGCCCCCTCCCGAGAGGAAAAACATGCACTACACTTACTGGACTAAGTACCTTAGCTGTTGACGCTCCCGGAATCACTAATCAATCAAACCCACATGAATGTTTATCGGTGTTTCGAGAGGCCCTCGCGTGCTTGTGTGGAACTCCAGAGTGGAGCAGAGCATCGCATGGGGAGCGGCGCTCCGCACGGGCCCTCGGCTCGGCTCGGCTCGCCTCGCGTCCTTCGCCGTTCTTGTTCCAACTCCCTCCTCCGCGAACTCCCGTCGCCATCGGCGCCAGCGATCCAAACTTTTGTGAATGGCGCGCAACGCTCCAACTTGCGTGAATTCGGGTGGGAGGTTACCTTTTTACGTATTGCCCGGCCTTGCTCTCTGCACCCGACCCCACCGGCACACGTCGGCGGCTGATAAAATTTTTGAATGTATTGTGCAGTTTCGGGGGGAAGGGGGACGACCGAGAGCTTTGGAGGCCCTGCGTTCTCTGAGAGCTGCCTCTGGGTTTCCGGGGCGCCGGCGTGATTACGGTAGTTCGCCTTTTGCTGCGAGCGGCGCCGAGGGAAAATACGATACGACTGCAACTACGCACTAACGGCCCTGCTCCGAAAACTGAAGAGGTACTCACATCACTCAAATAAACTATGATAAAAACGTGCGTATATTGAATTTGTATTTAGCCATTATTTCTTCCGCAAAGGCTTTATATCTTCCACTGGCGCCGTTAGATCCCGGGGTTCCTAGTTGGTCATCCAATCAGGAACCCGTGATTTTCCAATTTGCTTAACCTTCGTGATTTCATGTAGTTATCGAATTTGTCCAGCGTCGCCGGTTTTTCGGTCGTGGCCTTTCAGTAGAACTATCCCAATTCCCTCGCCCGGATGACGAATTCCCTCGCCCGAATTCCCTCGCCCGGAGAGGGAAAACACGAAAACACCGGTCGGAATGGTCGGCTTCGGGATTGAACCAGGGCCTCCCGAATGCGAAGTCAGTGCGCTACTTCGCGCTACTTCGGCCTGAGCCACTTCGCTGGATGGGTGTATATTGATACATTAGAAAACATGACCAATCTTCTATTAACAGAAGAACAATGGGAAACATAAACATTCACCCATGCACAAAAGCAAATGTAGAAAACTGGGGGTTTAGATAGAGGTAATAGATACAGATTCAATGACCAATTATTCAATTTAACACATTTGCTACCAACAATTAAATAGTTGAATAAAAATTAACGGTATGTTTTTGTGATTATTATTTTTAAACTATAAACATACTTTTAACTAACTAATAAAAATATAAGAAAAGTAAGAAACATTATTACCTCTCATAAAGTGGCCCACTGACCTCCACATATTCCATTAGAGTTCTTTTATCCTTGAGGACCTTCATTGCGGGAGTAGTTGAGCACTTCGGGTCAGTCCTAGCGTTAGGTGTTTGCGCAGTTCAAACGTTCGAAAATGTCTACATGTTCAATAGAATTAATTCCTGGTAAGTCGTTAGGGCAGAGAGGTTTAGTTATATAAGTCATCTGTCTCCAAACACAAATAATTCTTGTTCGAAGCGCTTCGAATACCCGCACTTCGGTGAGCTCTTTGATGAGGCGCAAGTTCCTTGTGACCCCATGGGTTCATCACACATCTTAGAATATTTTTGTGATTAAGGTCACATCAACATCTAGGACATTGGCGACCAATATTTAGCTTAATGTTATGGTTACTATGCAATTACCCGTTGGGGATGATAGGGGGTGAAAGGATGAACACTAATACAACCATGCGCGATGCGGAACTCGAAACCGCGATCTTTCAGTCCGAGATTGCTACGGCACAACTGACTTAACGACCTCGGCCATGAGGAAGACTTCGTCTATTTTTGTGCCGTGATATTGGAGGTTTGCGTTAGTGAACAGTCTTTCTTGACATCAGAGTAAATTCTTACGCGATTGCGTATGTCTCTATTTTACTTGCCATCCATACCAGCGGATAGTTTCGTTCAATTTAGTTTGCAGCAATTGAAAACTCTCATGTTATGACAACAATAATTGACTGTATTAATTGTAAGAGCTTGGGGCCAACACCAGTTGGCACCAATGAAATAGAAAGCAATGGCTTTCTCGTTGAAACAGAACCTTCCAAATAATATAATTTTGTGTAAAAGAATTAAGTATATTGTGTAACCAGCGCTATGTTATAAAGATTATCGTTATCATCCAGGACGTATTATTAATCCCCATAAGTTGTGTATGAATAATTTTAATTCTTCATAAAAAAGTTTAAGTGGAATTCTTCGTAGTAGATCAATCTCCGTTAGTAAATATATAATAAAAATTCAGTTTATTTTTGTGTGACCAGTATTTAATATTTATTCTATTTTATATTAGTATTTTCCCAAGAATTGTGACCCGTTTCACTAAGCTCAAACAGCTATTAGAAGATAAAAGAAACATTAAATCACTGCTGTCTTTCCAAAATGAAAGACTTCCCATTCCTGTATTCTAACAATAACCAAGCTGTTTACAGTTCGATAGTTGACTTTACACCAACACAACAACTGATCCCAATAAAAATAACACCGCAAACTAAAATTACATCCAATATTCATACCTTAGGGATATAAGGATAAAAATCATAATTAAGACCAATCAGTGATGATCTATAGGATATGTCGTAGGGCAAAAGTCTCTTCGGGATATTTTAAGGCAATCAGAATACTCACTTATTTAAAAGATAAGAGTTTCATTATAATCAAAATGTACTAAAACCACAACGATGAGTGATTCAATACGGCAAAAAACTTACGGTAGCAGGTTTTCCATTTTAATTAGATTTTGTGAGTACAGAAAAAAGTTGAAATTGTTATATCTGCATGATTTAAGACTATCATATGATGTGGCCGCATTAAGTCGCAAAGGTTATGTTTTAGTTCACTTTGATTAAATTAAAAAATGTTTTACATAAATGAGCGCTTTTAGTGTCATTAAATACGCTGTCCTACAAAAATTATGGATGCATGTGCGCACAAACTAATTGGAGCTGTTTGATCATTGCTAGTGTTTTATTTATGCCTTGATAAAACATGAAACTTTTAACCAAAATAAAAAAAAATATCAGCCGTCCATTATACTTTTAGTCAAGTGCTTGGCATCTTGATCGCAGATTGTTATAACTCCATCTTCACTGGGTTCATGTGGCGTTTTAAACGCCATCTCCTTTCCGTCATCATCCCTTAATTTGATGTATTCCTACCGTTCTTCTTAACTAATCATTTCTGATGTTACTTATTTTTAGATCCTCTATTAAACAATTTAATCTCTTCCTCAAATTTGTTAACTCAAAATAAGATGCACTCCAGTACCTAACAGTTGTTCCTTCTCACATCACACTCCCACTCTTTATGTTAGTCCCCAAAACATGAACCTCTTTTTCCTAGCTCTAACAAAATTCAAGTTGTTTCTTTTCCAATTGTTCCTTGGCCCCAGCCTTGCATCTCGCGCTTCAATTATCTCGTCATTTTATTGCGCATAACTAACATAAATAATTGCTGTGTTGGTACCTGAGGCATCCATTTATTTATTTTTCCGCTTATCGTTCATATAATTATAAAAACTTTGCTGCTTTGTTTGTTCATAATCTCGTAAGAAACAAACACTTCAATCAACCTATTGTTACCGTTCGTATTCTTTATAAAATGTATTTAAAATTATTAGCCGAACTTGATCTATCTTAAACATTTCCCGTAATGATTAGGTTCACTGGTTCACTTCAATATTCACAAAAAATAGCATGGAAACTTTATTGTAAGCAGTATAATGATTAATTTTCCCATTTCGCGGGGGCAAAGTATGAACAAACAAAATCTGGAGGCGAATTTCGTGTAAAACTACAAATAATTGATGTCCTAGAGATTTATGTGGCACTTCATTATGACTTTCCCTATTCCTCTCTATGCGTGTGTACAGCAGCAATCAAATGGTTAATTGGCACGGTGACATCGAGTTGCTACCCGAATAGAAATGAGAAGCTTAGTATTATTGTCTTCTTTTTCATGACTCTCCGACACGATTCCAAAGTTGCTACGTATGTCAAACATTTTTTGATGAGGAAAATTACTCAATGATGCATACAAGTGTTGCTTGTTTCCCCTTGGACGGACATTGCACTACAATACGAATGGACACATGACACAACAGTAATAATACTGGCATCGACCACTGAATATTTAACACGCCAATGCGTGTAAATACGCATCACGAATTGATTAACGGACATGCCATACGTTTCCGGCACGACTCTGAAATTTCATCTCAAATTCGTCTATTATTCGTGCCAACATTGTGTTTTGCAACTTTGTGTCTTGCATTCTAATAGACCGGTTTTTGATCAGTTTACTGGGCTTCCAATTCTATACTTCACGTATCTGTCAGTGTTGAATTAGTGGGGTTTGAACGGTAGAGGAATGTGGGGTGATCACATTCTGTTGGGCAATTTAAACGCTAGAGAATACCAGTACAATGGGCTCGCACGATGTGTTAAACACCCGAGGTTAGCCATTCATCCATTGCATTGGTTAATATCGCAAGCCTTGCATTTAAAAAAACTAATTTCGTTATTTTCTGAAACGACAGCTCATTTAATTTACTGTGAAGCGAAGTATGATTTTTTAAAAGTACTTTTCTATGGAATGTGAATAATATTGTTTCTATTTTATGAACCGCTCCAACCTAATTAACGAAATGTGTACTGTGAAAACTGTTAATGATATTTTTGTTTATTTTCTCCACTAAAATACACGCTGGTAATCATTTCATACATTTTGTGTGCGAAACCTAATATCAGGACTAATATTAATAGATTGTTTGAATGACACTCATATATTTGACTTTTCCTCATTCACACTAAATTAATGGACATACAACATACCACATTTTCTCCTTTTTCTTGTAAACGGTTACCTAATATTATTATTTCACTATTTTCTATCCCATCAAGACTACAGCCACCACTCGAAATAAGCGAACGATATAAATGGAAAGTACGCTAAAACTTCTGATATTTTAAAAAACATTAACATGAAATTATTTAAAGATCTAATATTTGAAAATGAATTGTATTAAAAGCTTCAATACCAAATGTACAAAGGTGAAGTTAGCATGTATGACTCAAAATACAAATCAAACGTGCAGATCTAATTATAAAAACCAATTCCATTTACGATATTATATATATATTATTATATATAATAATATATATAATATATATTATGTATTACAGATATTATATATATTATATATTATATAAATTATATATTATATATTATATATAATATGTATTACAGATATTATATATATTATATATAATATATATTATATTTATTATATATATTATATATGTATAATGACGTATCACAAGTGCTCCTGTCATAATGTGTGAATATTGCAACATCCATGGTGATTTTTGCATAACGTGATCTGGCTTACGAAGTGAGAAAGAGATGGTGCTGCTCTTCGGACAATCGATTATGGAAGTTGAGCGGAAGAGACAGGGCAATTTGCACAAAGAAGTTAGATTGCCGAAAATTTTCAAACACGACAGATTTGTTAACTGGAGTAAGTCAAGTTCGTGTTGTAACTTGTGAACACACTTTGGTGAAAGATTTCGATAAACATCGTTGTTTTGTGACTGTATTATGAACTGTAATCAGGGAGATATTCATAGCACGAGTGAATAATTAATATCTGAGAAGTATTCGTGCACTTCGTGCGAATTTTTGTGCGATTTTTAATTGCACGTGGTGACGAGCACTGAATTATTTCAAAGTGCATTAGATAATCCTGTGAGGTAAAAATAATTAATTTCATAATCTGAAAATTATATGGCGAGTGAACTGAAAGGAATTCATTCTATTGAGCACGTTATTTTTAAAATTATGTTGAGAACTGTAGACACAGAAGTGCAGGGGGTAGCGTGAAGACAGCAGGGGCGTCCAAAATGTAAAATGTAAAGCGTCCGAAATGTACTATGTTTGGTAGTTGAAAGACCTAAAAAGGAAATTATCAGAAAAATTCCAAACTGTACAGTGATACGATAGAGCAGGAATTAAATGTATTTCCGGGAACGTGGTTGCTAGTACTGTAGGAACTACGGGTACCGGTCACATTGTCGTGAGAAGGACTTTGTATTAGCCATTCGCCGAGTTTGCTCGTATAAAATCCCGACGACCAGACGCTACGAGCGGCGAGTTCAGCTGTGTGTGCAGAGGATCTAACTGGTACTGACAATTTAAAATGTGCCATAATTGGGTGCAGCGTTAAAATTCCAAATGTATGCACTAACATGTGATTTCTTTTGTCAGAGTGTAAATAATTTGTTACAAAATGTTTGAGTTTAATCCGAGAAAGTTTTCTTTTAGGAGTTTCCAAATGAAAGAGCATCGGTCAAGGCCAAGAAATGTAGAGAGTAAGTAACTTTTGACCTGATGAGATCAGTTCGTCTTTCTGTCACATTCTTTAGAATTTAATCTCTTTTGATAACGTAAACGAAATCTTAAAGTACTACTTACTTTAAAGTGCTTATGATTAGTTACTTTATTCCTTACCACAGTAATAAATAAATCAGAAACGTTTGATGATTAGATGGATTTGGATGTTTGTGAATTTGTTTCGAATTGAACTGATGCCTTTTTACGTGGCGAGATTCAAGCCATGAGGCGTGCTCTTCCGTCAGACCACGCAAATTCGCTACGCTCCATTCAACAACTAGCGCAGAAAGAAGCCATTTCTTGTGCCACGAAACAGGCGATTTGAATTTAGCTCAGAGGCTTCATTTAGGTTTGAAGATATTTTGCTTGCAGTAAATCTACTAACATGGGACTGCCGGCTTTACTTCCCCTCCGAAGGGTGGTGTACAAAGGATTATTTGGCGTTTAAAAACCAGTATTCAGTAGGATTGAACCCGCGAACTTGGGTGTAGCAGTCCGATACGCTAGCTGATACAAGTGAGTCTGTAAACAAAACAGTGATAAAGGCAAAATTATTCTGAACTTTAATTATATACCTATACGGAGGAACGGATAATCGGACAAATATATGCATGGACGGACAGACGGACGATCATTCGGTTAAAGTGAATAACATAGATATACCCACTTTGGCTATAGAGAATACAGGAAACGCAACTTCAGGGTAAAAATACTTCGCATAAAGATAACAAACTACAATAAAGCTGAGAGGTTGCAGGCGGAGGGTCTCGTCAGTTACGTTCATAGCAATTAAGACAAATAGAAGGATTTAAGGGTATGTATCACTCAGTAAATTGGTTCTACTAGTCTACATTAGATCTGTCGGGCGTGATATCTTCATCACGAATTGCGAGTTGAAAACTTGTGAAATTCGATCAGGCATTGTTAAAGCTGTGAGAGGGTTTTACACATCAAAAGAAAACGTGTATAATAAACGCTGGATGATACAAATGTAAAAAGCGTTCCATGATTCCAAAAGTTCATTCAAGGAAGCCAAAACTATTCTAAAACATTTTGGCGGAACATACATTTGTGGATACTAAGGAATCACGTGTGGAGAATTTTTGGAGTCTGAAGAAGGATCTGCCAAAACATTAATAAACTGTACAAAGCACATACTAATTAAAACTATCGTTTTAAAGCTAGGCTTTATGAACATAATGAAATTTAGAATTCCTACTGTCAGGGTGTTTTACTCAAGCACTGTAATATGAAAATGAATCATCTACAATAAATTAGTTTATTTTCTTGTTGGAAAAAGAGAATTGTTGATTTTGAGGACAAAATAATTCAGGCCCCAGAGATTCACAAACACCGGAATTGACTGTGTTATGTATCAGAATATAAAAATTGTTGAAGATAGCTTTATTTGAAAATTGTAGTTCTTAGTGCAGCCCTTTAATTGTAAATTGGCGGACATATTAAAACCGAATAGTTGAAGTATAGGGTAATTTGTTTACATATTTTAATATTCACGAATTATCATAAATTCAGATCTCGTTTGCAAGTAATGGGATATTGTGGTGCTGTTATTTAAGTATCGTTTGGGTAAAACTGTTTTTTAGTATACTGAGGCTGATATGAATAAAGGAAGGTAATAAGATAAGTCCACGGTGTGTTTACGTGTCAGCATTTTCCCCTGTAGTCCATTTTCACGTCACCTATGCGAATATATCTCGCGAAACAGTTTGTAGGGAATGGAAAGAGTGTAATATTTGTAAAAACCTCTGTGTATCGTTTTAACTTAATACGCAACTCATTAGTCACGATCAATGTCTGGCAATGACAAATTAAATGCGTATGGAAGTATTAGAGATTTTTAACGTACAGAATAATAATAACAGAATAGAGCACGGACTAATTTATGACTAGAAACACAAACAGATAAGCTGTAATTTATTATTTATTGAGTTATTTTGTATTTAGTTTGGTTCATTATAATCTAGGAAACGAAAAAAAATAAGTCAAATATTTATATACGCATCAAATATATATACGAATATTTTCACAACGGAAAAGATGCCACACTTGAATGAATGAAAACTAGAACGGTATAAGTGACATTTTATAAATTCTGAGAAATCTGTTTATGTAAGTCATAAATACTATAAAGTCGGAGTGCTTTGTTTCGTCATTAAAACCTCGGCATTTCAATTGTTCATTAAAAACCACGAAAATACATAGCCACTGAAATATAGTTTAAAATAAACACGTTTTTGTCAGAATTTATAGAATGACACTTATACCGTACTAAGTCTTCACTCATTCATTTTATATTGAAGATTATTCCATTTTCAAGAAAAAAATATATATTTCACATAGCTTCTCATGATATATAACATTTTCCCAGTTTTGTTCCTCTTTTCTTTGCTTTTGTTTCGATCGTACAATAGGAGTTACATCATTTGGATCAATATTAAATGCGACTTACGACATGCTAAAAAATGCTTTTTTCACTGTGGTACATATTTGTGAAAAATTAATTTATTGTAAATAAAAAACGAACACATAAATAGCAATTTATTTGTTTCGTGCACTTCTTGAAATCTATTTCTCTCTTTTACGTTCATCTCGTGGTTCAAGTGGAATCACTCAGACGAGCGACTCCGCTAGAAAACAAGAGTTCATTTAGCGGCCGGGCGCAGCCGCCTGGAGTCCGCCGCGTAAAATCGCGGGCGCCTGGGGAAAGAGCGCCGCCCCGACAGCAAAACACACATTCGTTGCGCAGCGGCCGGCGCACCTCGCCTCCCCTGGCGACGCGGCGCCAGCAAGAAGTTCATAACGCGCGTTTTTTCTTTGTGGAGCGCACGTGCTCAGCGCTCAGAACGCGCGGCTGCGGCCGCTCCCTAACCCCTGCCCCGCCGCCCTCCCGTCACCACCACCCCCCGACCCTCGTCACCAACGGGCCCGCCCGCTTTCGCTGCTCTTGCCACCCCGTCACCTCGCCTCGCTCCTTCGACGGTTATTGTCGCCACCCCTCCGCCCGCATCGCCTTTCGGCTCTCTCCGCCCCTACCCCACCCCGCCCCTCACCGCTTCACAGCCCCCGCCACCCCCACCGCCCCGGCCACCCGTCTCCCCCCGCAATCCCCCGTTACCCCAGCCACATCAACCCCCACTACCTAGCCCCAGCCGATACCCGGTCATCCCCGCCACGTACTACCCCCCCCCGCCAAACCTACCCCCCGCCAAACCTACGCCCCCCGCCAACCACCCCCCGCCAACCTACCACACCCCCCGCCAACCTACCACACCCTCCGCCAACCTACCCCCCCCAACCACCCACCCTCCGCCAACCTTACCACACCCTCCGCCACCTTACCACCCCCCGCCAACCTACCCCCCCCCGGCCAACTACCCCCCCCCGCCAAGCCTACCACCCCCGCCACGAACTGCCCCCATCCTTCGCTGCCCATGCCACCCGCGTCACCACCGTCCCCGCTGCCTTTGAGGCTATTGTCGCCACCGCCATTCTCGCCCACCCCAGCCGCCCCTGCAGCTCTCGCTTTTACCGCTGCCACTGCCGACCACACTACCCCCAATGCCCTGCCGTCCTCCAGACTCGCTAACCCCGCATCCTCGCCGCTCCTCACTCTCTCTAGCCCCTACTTCTCGCCACCCCTCGCATTCACTTCCCCTGCATTCTCGTTGCAAGTCACTTTCACTATCACCGTGTTCTCGTCAGCCATTGCTCTCACTCTCCCCTATACTCACCAGCCCTTACTTTCACTCTCTCCGACTTCTCGCCCTCTTGTACTGACTTTCCCTTATCCTCGCCGCCTGTCGCTTTTACAATCTCCCTGTCCTCGCCTCCCCTCTCTTTCATTACGCCCGACTACTGGCAGCCCCTCGCACTGACTATCCTCACCATCCATTGCTATCTCTCTATCATTCGGCATTGCAGGAATCCTCGACGTTCCTCTGCTCAGTATTCGGACAGCCTTACAGTCTTGGTGCTGAGATCTGATAGCTGGAAACGAAAGCTTGAAGCCAAAAAAGGGAATATATTGAAAGAACGTTCGTTAAAAATGGAGACACAGTGAGAACGTACTTCATTTAAAATGAGAAAATGAACATATATGATAGTCTTTTAATGATCTATGGCAACGGTGATAACGATCTTATTGTGTAAATGGCCCGTTTGCCAGATTCCTCATCATTTACGACTTACTATTATTAATTCTGTAATAATCGTCCAAGATAAACAAATGGATATCAGAGTTAAGTACTTATAAAAGTACTTACAGGGACATCATTTCTTATAGATACGTTACCAGAAGCCAAGCGATGAGGGCATTTTCAATTCGAAGATTGATTGTTTTTAAATGCAAAGGTTTTTGAGTGTGTTCAAACGTAATATCCGGCATTTTCAAAAACGTTTAAATCTACATATCTTCACAATGAACAGTGATTTTATAGATTCATAATTTCTAAACCTTATAATCATTTTCCTCATTATAAAATCATTAGTCTTGGAAAATGAATAGTCTAATGAACGACATGAAACAATAATTTAAACTTTTCAATTTCATTTATTTTGTATATATTATACTTTTCTATTGTAACTTTATTCCAGTTCTTTTGTGCACATAGTTTCAGCTACACTGTATAATAATATTTTCTTTAATTATAACACCTGAAGTCGGTTTAGGTTATTGGAGAATTTGCAACGAAATCAGCTCACACATAATGTATCCTCCGACCATTAAAACAGAAGCATTTAAATAAATATTGTAGTTCGTCCGAGTCTCATATTTCAGGAATTCCCTTTAGCAATTTAGTGGGTTTAGTAGTTCTGCGAAGCACTTATACTTTGAATCCATGTAATTGATGCGGAATTGCCTTTTGACAATGAAATAACTAATCCATTCTGGGAATACAATTAATTTGAATTTCTGGATTGTGGTAAGTAGCGGTGCTTTCCTACACTCTGAGTAATTTAAAAAGTTATTTTTGGATTATCATCAAGAAGTAATCTCTCTCTCTCTCTCTCTCTCTCTCTCTATATATATATATATATATATATATATATATATATATATATATATATGATATTAAACAAGTGTGGTGTATTTAAAAATGAAATCGCAGATAGTCAAAAGTGCAAAAGCTGCCAAAGTAATGGTGCAATACACAAACTCCCATATACTGATGCACTTGTTGCCCTGCACACGCCTATTCATAAAAGTAACAGTGAAAATTACTCTAAAAGTACTATTTTCTTTGAATCCTTCTAATTTTCAAGCATTACCCCTGCTCTACTACACTTCACGTACACTGAAAGTAGATTTGAGACATTGTCTGCGTAGTTACAACTAGTCTTATCAAGTTCCTTGATGCACAATTCTCATGTATTGGCGATATATTTTCCCAACAGTATGTAACCTTTCCGTGCAGAATTGTTGGTCATATATGTAGATGTAAGGTGAAATTTTTCCGTATGTGCCTTTTCGAAGATGTTATGTACTTGATATTGAGTACTGCGACCTTGTGTTCGTAAGCTGTATGACGAAGAAGGTTTTGCGATATATTACTAAAATATTAGTAGCATTCATACAAAGAGAAACTGCAGGACTACGAAGCGTTGCACTAGCGACAACAGAGGATGTTACTGGTACGTCTAGGTGGAAGAGGAGAAAAGATAAACACATTTTCGACACATCACAGGAAACACCGCCGGCGACCTGATAAATGTGAGATGATATCACGTACAACGCATTCTACAAAATTTACCCAGTAAAAAGAATTTTGTGACAAGCAACGAAGACCAATTAATTACTAGTACGATCCGTCACAAAAACAAATGAGATTCGGACTTGATGCAAAGATTATACGAACTTTTAGAAAAGGGTAGAGTAAAAGGTCATCAGTGAGCAGGGTAAAATCAGACAGAATGCCGAGCAGAGGAAAATAGGATTCAGAGACTGTGTGGAGTGAGAGTAATGAAACACGTGAGATAAAAATGCGAAAGTATGTAGATAAGTCAATACATATCAGCAACTTTGCTCTAATTGCCCTTAGGTTGGCTCTAGAACTTTGTGTGCTCACCAGTCACCAGAATGGATTGTCTTTGTCTGTGGGACGTTTCAGCGTTATCTGATTAGCCAATCTAGAGATGATTCTATGTAAAGATACCTGCCGCTCTCTCAGCTTGCACTAAAGAAGAATATCGTTCCGTAACTCATTTTTTGTTGTATAAAGGTGGACCAGGAGCGGATATTATTAGAAGATTTCCATCACAATAAGGGGACAGTGTTTTGCCACAGCAAAGCTTTTATCAGTTACCAGAACAGTTAAAATGTGGTCGAACGAGCGTGAAGGATGAAAGATCTCTACAGCTACAGCCCCAACAATTCGTATGCAAATAGTGAATAAGTGCGTACCTTGATCTTCAATAACAGTCGAGTAACTGTTGACGTTGTTTCAAACCATCTGCATATTAGTTATTGTTGTGCTCTTTAAATCATATATAACAAGATTAACTTTCACTAAGACTGCAAATTGGGTTCTAAAACAACTCAATAAAGAGCACAGTTCCGTTTAAATCGTCTATTGGAGCATCCTGCACAGTCTCGATCTTACCCGCTAGATCTTTGATCCACTTAAAAATGCTTAAGGCCGCAGATTCAGCTCCAAATCACAGGTGAAGAAAGTGATGCATATGTGTCTTGCTGCACAACGAAAAACCTTTTTTACAGAAGGTATCGCAAGTCTTGTGCAACGATGGACCAACTGCATCAAAAAGCAGGGTGACTAGATTGAAAAATGATATCAATAAAAGTTGCGTACTTTTGCAGTAATAAATTATAAAATTTATTGCAGATACTTATTGATTTACTCTCGTACAAGAGATAAGTCAAAAAATTGGGCGTGCTGCATCATAACTCAACAGTTTATCTTATTAATTTTGGAAAATAATTGCAGTGTTTTTACACCGTTTCGGTCGGCGGTAGGTCATCGGGAAAGCAGCAGTATGCAGAGTGGCGAACTAAGAAGTGTGTTAAGAACATGCAAATTAAAAAGTACACAGCGAGCTTTTGATTGTTTTGTTTGATTAGTTATTTCGGGTGCGTCAACAGCTAAGGTCATTAGTCGCGAAAATGTGGTTCCGCTTGTAGTTGGCGGTGATCGGTATGGCCGGCCGTTGGCTAAAGGGATTTTCCATAACCAGGTATCTCCCACCAACGCGGTACTGCCCCAGACGGGATTGGTATTGTAGGGCATTGTAGATGTAGGGTATTGTAGGGCATTGTAGATGTAGGGTATTGTAGGGCATTGGTATTCTAGGGCAAGTGTGTAAGGGATAGGATAGAACAAGAAATGGGAAGGAAAAATCTCGCTTACTGCTCTGGCTTTCATCGGAGAAACCACGGAAAACTACCGATCAGTGCAGCCGACCGCGAGAATTCTCCTTCAAACTGGGATTCAACTCGACCTAGCTATCTAGTCAGTGTCGAAAATTCTACTACCGTTGGGGTTTGATCCCTAAGATCTTGTCAGTCATTGAAGTGACATCAGTTGATGTATAAAATTATTATTATTATTATTATTATTATTATTATT
>BOPP01000019.1:12772400-12797876 GCA_017312745.1 Gryllus bimaculatus
GCCGTAATGCATGTTCTTTAGACTCGGGGCCGATAGTGGCGGTGATTTCCCCTGGCCACCGCATGCCAGGGGCCGAACTTACCATCGGCTAACGGGGTTTTATCCCCTAACCCAGGCTTCCAACCCCCCCTTCACAGCCGTGGGCTGCACTCGCCCGGCTCGGTCAAGCTCTATATAATCCCTCAACACCTATCTCCCGGCAGTGGCGTGTGGTCAGTGTATCCGTGCATGCTAGTGTAAGTGTGTGTGCAAGGGGCTGAGAAAATAAGCGACAAAGGAAAAGGAAGGTGAGATCGTATGCGGTCATAAGCGATAAATTTTAGGGACCTGACTCCGGCGCCATAGACTCGTTTTGGTGTATGAATCGCCACGCCAGAAACCTTACATTGAGAGCACACCAAACGACGATCGAGACGACCGCCGACCCGCTGAATTCTCCTCCTAGACAGCGGCTCGAAGAGGCCACGCGGGACAACACCAGAGATCTTCCTTGGCAGGGAAGCCCGGTATCTAACGCGCAGTTTGTCTTCTCATGCTCGCCCGGAGCATTTTGATTTCGTATGCGGTTCCCATTGACTCGCGTTCGTGGGCCGTCAGATCAACCACTCACTCACATCATATACTCTACTACCCCTAACGCCACGCTCACTATCTTTTCCTCTCTTTGAAGATCGATCCTTCAAGCACTTATTTCTTTGCGTAATTGTTGCTACGGTACTAAGCCTAACTTTACAAAGTCAATGTACTACCCGGGAGAAGTGGCTCAGGGCAACCACTAACTGAATGTCAGCCATTATGTATTCTGAGCTACGCTCACCTTATAATCTAAACATATCTTAAGAGTGATAACATAGTTCGCAAAATGACAATATCAGCAGCAAAATTAGACTCTTATAACGTGAAACGTACACAACTGGTCATAATAGGCAACGCCTTAATACGGAAAACATTTGGAGAGATCTCGTCACTTATGACACATTGCAGTATTGCCTTACAGGTCCCCCAAAAGGTTGAAAATCAATACAAAAAAAATTATTATTATTATTATTATTATTATTATAATAATAATATATATACATAATCCGGTGGCGGTGAAGCTGAAGGACGCAGCGGTGTCGGTGGTGGCGACGGTGATAACGACGGTGCCGGTGCCGACGGTGGCAGTGCCGGTGCCGGCGAATAGCTTTCAGCTTTTAGTAATGGAGTCGGCGGTGGTAGTGGTGGTGAAGGACTCAGCATTGGCGACGGCGGTGATAACGACGGTGACGGTGCCGAAGGTGGCAGTGATGGTGACGGCGCTAGCGGTGTCAGCGGCGGTGACGGCGAAGCCGGTGGCGGTGGTGATAGTGGTGACGGAAACCAAGATGATCCCGCGTTTTGGCACCGGAGACCAATACTCGTATAATGTTGCGAAGTTGATCTCGTATAATCGGCGAAGTTGCAGATAATGATGAATAAAAAATATGGATAGAGACTTCAATAGATACAGAAGCGATGTATAACCAGCAGGTGCTAAAGATTGTGTTATCAACAGTGGATGACGAAGGAGAGAATAGAAATACAACGGTGAAACAAAGGCAGCGAAAGCGATGGAGGGAGTGACAGTATCATTATCAAAGCTGTTGACGCCACGTATGAAAGTGTTTGTGCTGGAGATAATAATGCTAAATAAGGTGGAGGAAACGGTGAACAAGACAACAAGGATAGAAACTTTGTTAGAAGCAGCAGCAGTGACGCAAGTTCCTGCAGTAAAGACAGGAGAGAGCTAAGGAGGTGAAGGTGAAGAGGAATCGTGGTAATGGAAACTGCGATATGACGATAAAGAGAGTTCAGATAGCGCGAAATGGAAGAAAAGGGGTGCAGCGGCACCCAGACAGGATGTCGGTTGCGCCGTTCGCAGCGCAGGCAGCTGCGGAGGTGGAGCCGGGGGTAAAGTTGGCGGTGGGGGCGGAGGCGCGGAGTTCTCAAGGCGGCGCCGTTGCACCGCGGCTTTTCGCCGCTTTAATCGTGATTTACGCGTTGTGCAAAATGCCCGTTTCGCGCCCCCCGAGAAAGCATGCGGCGGCGGGAGGAGGCGCTGCAACCGTCACTGCGGCGCGCTCTACCGGAGTAACATCTTCTTGAGAACGTTGCGTCGCTTTCGCATTCCAGCCCATTCACGCGTGTACCTTTGCTCTTACTCTGCTGCTGTTTATCACACCACCCGATTTAAATGTTTGTGTCACGTGTGCATCAACTTCACTTTACTACAGCGTTCTATGATTTTGGTACATTTAGTGTCTATAATTACATGATTACAATGTCGAAAAATGTTTTTGTTATCGTTTGCCGTGATCCGTTTCTTCTTCTAGTTTATTAAAATACTTTTCATTCCCTCTCATTATAGCATGCTCTCATTTTGTTTGCTTCGTTGATCTTCTTTTATTATTGCTTTTCTTACTTTCTTCTCAGATTTGGTATTCTATTCAAATCATTGATATATTATTGTTATTATTATTACAACATTTATTAGTATTATTTCGTGTTGTTTACAAATCATCTGTCAAATAGTTTATTATTTTTATATTGTATAATTTATTAATACCTTCTAATTTTTGTCCTCGAATTCTGTCTAGCAACATGTTGCTTACCTTGCCTCCACCAGCCACCTTCGTTCATTGTATCCTTTCAACCCCATCCCAGTCCTAAGAAAGGGCCCGACTTCCTCCTTCTATATGCTCAACGCCTTTCTGGCAACAGCGATCTTTTAAAAGCCCCTTCCCTCTCGGCGTTTGTCTGCACTCTTGGCCGCGTATTTCGCCGCCCGCTTTCCCGCCGCGCATTTTGAGCCCTCAAGCCTTCTCCCCAGTTCGCCTTTCCCCCTCCCCAGCACCCCTCCCCGTCCCAAACCTCCACACCGCACCGCTCGCCACTTTGCCCAGACGCTTTCTCCGTTTCCGCCGAGTAACGATATGCAAATTCTGTGCTTCTTACACGCCACGTCATTGCCACCCCACGGCAGCCAACCTCATCTCCGCATCTCCCCCCCCCCGCTCCGTCGTCAGCGCGCTACAGAAAATAACAGACGCTGGCCGAGGGTTGTTATTACGGAAAATGAGTGGTTTAATTAAATCTTTGCGTCGTTAATGCGTAGGTTGCGAGGAACGCGCTCTGCCGGCGAGGGGCCGCCGCTCCGCCCTTCCCGCCGGCGACTCCGTTTGAGCGCGCGGCGCGCCGCCGGACCGCCGAGCCGCCGCCGCTGGACGCTGTGGGGAATCCCCGCTCAACAGCCTGCCGCTTCCGGGAGTTCCCCGGGCTCCGATGCGTAGCTCGCGGTCGCTTTGATCTTCCACGCGCGCGCTAGCCTTCGCGACCCACGTTGACTAGCACCTCGCGGGAAGCTGAAATAAAAAGTGGCGAGATTTCGCGTAGAATAGATTGATTTCGTCCTAGGGGAGCGTTAACCTGCGGAAATGGGTTCTTGGCGGTCCTAAGATTGGCAT
Source organism: Gryllus bimaculatus (assembly GCA_017312745.1). NCBI lineage: Eukaryota > Metazoa > Arthropoda > Insecta > Orthoptera > Gryllidae > Gryllus > Gryllus bimaculatus. The sequence continues at coordinate 12,775,883 of BOPP01000019.1, forward strand.
TGAATGTTGGTTTTTGCAAATTGATGGTACCCCATTTCATCGCAATTGAGTGTCACAATGAGAGTGTAACATGAAGATGATTGTTTCGGTTATCATGGTTACGCCCATACGACAAGAAATGAAGCATATATTTTTTTATTATCAACAATTTTAATAAAATACATTTTTAAAAACCTATTGAGGCTATTGGAGACATTTCACTTCTAATTTCATAATAATACATCACATCTTTGTCTCTATTTGTTGACGGAGGACATGGAGGACATGGAGGTTCCTGGGCTTGTATGTTAAACGCATGGTAGTTTAGGCCTTTTAAATGCACAAACAAATGCCTCAATTTCTCTTCACTACAACTCTGATAGAGATCAGAATGAAGGCCATTGGGAAGACAAGAAGGATACTGATTCCTGTAGCTGCATAAATCAAAACATTTCCATACGATAAATCTACATCATTAGACCGCCGGGGTTTACGTCCCCCAAAGCAAGGCACACAAAGGATTGTTTCGCCATTAAAAAGCCGAGGTTTCGACCGGTTTTGAACTCGCAATCTTGAATAAGACAGTCTGTTACGCTGTTATACCACAGAACCCTCTCAATCGTACATACATTCTCGCTTTGAGATTAGGAACAAACGTTATGTTTTGTTAATACTGCCGCTTTTGAATAAATTTGAATCACAATAAGGTCGCCAACAACGTCATCGTCCCCAACTTACCTATTCCAAAGCTACAAGGTTTCGCTATGTTCGCTCTATTTCGCCCATGGGCCGACGGAGTCCACGGGGAATCCCCGAGAAACCGCGTGCCTCTCCCTGGGGTTCCCCGGGCTCCGATGCTCAGTGCGCGGTCTCTTTGATCTCCCGCCCTCCCGCGCAGAGCAGCCCCTGCTCAAGCCTCGGCTGCGGTCACTGTCGACGCCTTTGCTATAATTCCACCGCGCCGGTTTCACCACAAAGGCGGACAATAGATGAATATTATTTTGCTCCAACCATTATCAAATGTTATCTCGTTATGGTCCGTTGTTGTGGAAAATGGCCTATTAAAACCTTAAGTCACATCTTCTTGCGTACAATATAAATGCAACGTTTATTTTAATCTCTTGTCGAGTGTTCAACTTCCTTTAAAGGCGGTTTCTTCGACCCGTCCTTGGGGTTTTAAATTCTTTCCTAAACGGAAAATTTTGGAATGTACTTACCGCAAGCTAATTGTTTCTGATTTACATAGCTGTCAGTAATTATGACAGGCCAAGTACTATGCAAAATTGGTGCAATACAATTATTACTCGCATGCTGCAGTCAGTTTTTCGTTTTGAGAAAAAGTAACCACAAGGCCAAAGCGACCGGCCTTTAAGTGGGTTTTCCATAAATATCTCTAAAGCTGTAGTGAATGAGTTTTGGAAGTAACCAAAATGTGTTTAAAAATATAACATTATTATCAACTAATAAATTATGTTTCTTAGAATCTGGAATTATGCAATTTGTTGAGTGTTTCATCAGCCAAAGGTCACCTCATGATGTATTGCACACACACCAACGTACACATGAATGTCAACGCAAGATACAATAGTTGATTGTTTAGTGACAAAGTACTGTTGCAGCACCGTAAAATGGAATCAGAAAAACGTTAATATCGAAGGACCCCCACTTTCTCTCTAAAATGCCTTTTTCTTCTAAGAACGTGAACTGTCCTTTCACCTTCTTTTCAGTGGGCAGTGGTAACATAAACAGGGAAGTTGTGGCATTAGGCCATGAAACAGCAAATAAGCTGTGTTTTCGATAAACAGCAAAGGCATATCTTGTTTGTTTTAGCGATCAACAGCAAATACTTATCTGATGTTTGTGTTATCGATAATCACAAACGGTTTTTTATGTTATTCCTCTCAAAACCTTTCTTACGTGGTTTTGTAGTAACGCATATTTTTATAGGATAATTAGCGTGTAAACAAAAATACCATTTTGAGTAAGGCACTTGTTCTAGTTTAGAGAATTCACGGCGTGCTAAAAGTTTAATTTCCAGTATTAGTGCTAAATGTAAGGCGAAACGCAAATGTTTAGATAAAACTGTGAGAGTAACAGAGAAAACAAAACATTTGCCTGATCAGCTGCAACTGATCTTAATGTAGATAAGATCAGATTAAAATCTTAAAAGACAGTTAGGCTGCAAAAAAAATATAGTGTATGACACACGTGGTAAAAGTGATTTTATTTTGCTCGTCTGACGGCCTTGTGTCGCAACATTTTCTGCGCGCAAAATTAAATGTCACATCTGCCACTTGTATTACACTCGTAAATAACTACTCTAGGAACTCATACACCACCTCTGGCAATAACTAATTTGCTTCGTTTGTTCTTAACGAACACAGACCATTAAGAGTGACTTTTGTCGCCTATGGTTGCGTCAACTTGATATTACAATAGTGCGACATTATGAAAATACATGCATTTGATGGACATTGTAATGTTTGATACAGTGTCATAATAGTATACATTGGGAAACGATGATGTGATTATGGGAATTAATGAACGAGCGTGATATTACGATTCAAGCAAGTGACCAGTGAGTACAAGAGAGTATTATTTTATTGCTTAACACGAGTGTTCGCAAACTTTACACGAGTGTATTAATACTTATTACACCGAGTTTCATAAGGTATTTTTTCTATTACTCAAGGCAACTTATATAAGCTAAACTTTTACATCGAATCGTTTCGTGGCAGTTGAAATGCAGGATTAAGCCAAGGTCTCCTAGCGCTCAGCTCCCCTCCTACCCTGCTGAGGTTTTAACTGCGCTAGTCAAATACAATCAAAGTGAAATTACGATCCAATATTATATATATATTCCATGTAAAAATACTTATATAAGAAATTAAGTTGACAAGATTAATATTAAATGAAATTTTAATGTACACAATCGAAAGAAACATTTATTACAACCGTTCTCAATGATTAATTAAACGCCAATTCTCAGTTTGTAAACTACTCTGTGATTGGCCAAGAACATGTATCATAATGAAATCTGTATCGTAATGAGTATCATTATTCAACGGGTTGTGACCATCAAATATCAAAATTATACCATAGGAATAAAAAAAAGACTAAAATATGTTGCAATATTCTTGAACCTTTATTGCCTTACCGAAAGGATAGCAAGGTGAGTAAAAGTTTACAAAAGAGGATGTGGAAATGTGACATGTGTACCTCGGTCTGGTAAAACACCAGTATATGACGAAGTCGTACATTCTTTGCTAGAGAGGATTGATTGGAACTGGACAATTCGCGAGCTAGGTCACAAAACCTATTGTAATTCTTGACAACAATAATTGTAGCCAAGGATGTAATCTCAATCGTAAGCCCAATTATTGAGATGATTTTGTAAAGCATTCCTTTGCCATTGCCACACCAAACATTCCTTTGCCATACTATTAAAGTTAAGTGTTTTTGCAAAATAATTAGGAGGAGGTTGGAGAAGTTGAGAATTGCTTTACCATCTACCATATTCTCCGTGCTTGAGTTCCTGTGGCTTCGATCCAATGCCGAAGATAAAATAACTTCTTTGTAGGGTTTTCGAGGAGCGGAACATGTTACACAATGGATATATAAATCTCTTTCATCGCAACATTCACAGATTAGTCATTAATAACGGTATAGTACATCGTTTAAATCTCTGAGAAAATATTTTACGCAACCAGATCAAATACCTTCAAAACATTGAACCATATGTATGTGCTACCTACATAGAAAATTAATATTTGTCAACACTAAAAAGTCAAAACATGCCATGTAGAGTTTCATATTTTACATCGAAACTTCTTCGAGATATGTCATTTCAATAATGCATTGAAAAAGCTTAGTATTTGTTTTATAATCAAGTTTCTTCCAAGCGAATTGGAGAAACGAAAAACTTTAATGAAATCTTACTATTAATTAGTTAATGACAACAATGCCTTAGAATCTTATTGAAAATTTCTAATTAAAAGTATTGTTTGTGAGAAGAAATGTTCTGCATTTTTCTTTAGACATAATTGTAATTTAGAGTATTATGAGGAATGTCCGTTTACTTAAAAAATATAATGTGACTCTGTGGGATGCATTTTCGTATGAAGTTTATCCATTGCGTTATTTCATATTCTTCATAGGATTGCTTCCCGAGAGACTGACTAAAACTCATTTTCTGTTCGCAGTCTGGTTGACGCGCTACTTTCCTTTATCCGCCCGGTAGGCCGCAAAATTCGTTGCACAGAAAGCAGTAACCTGGACGAAATTGATTCGTAAACAGAAGGGAGATCTGGCGTGAGAAGAAATGTTTTATAAAATATTAATTTATTTTGACGGACTAAATTTGCTACATCGGTGATGTGTAAATTCACAATTCTGGCATACACGTATTATATTTTTTACGGTTCAAAATATTTGAATCGCTCTCTTGAGTTATAGGTTATATTTTTTGTGAATATATCGTACATTTTCTCATTTCTAAATATAACAATTTTTAAAAGGGTGTTCTTGAGTAAAGCCTAAATTTTGGAAATTTCACAACAGGTCTGAATCATAGAGACAGGAGATTTTTAATTTGAGTATTAACAAGGTTCTTAGAATAGTAAGTTTTATCATTAATGCTAAGAAATGTACTACAAAAATGTGAAATATTGTGTATTGCCTAATATATATGTTCTATTCTCAAATTTTACTTTTAACGGGTGACGTGCTTTCGAACCTTCTACTTTGAATATTGTATTTAAAATACTGGTTATGTTGTGAAATTTCATACTGATTTCATTAATTACTCTTTCTAAGTCGCACATTGTGTCGACCTTTTATTAGTATGTAAGTATTATGTTGCGAACAATAACAGCATTGCAGGTTTTGACTATTAGTATATTTTTCAATATATCTCAACAAATAAAAACACCGATATATAGTTTTCCCCTTTAAATGTGTTTAGTTAACGCAATTTTTAATTGGTATTTATATTCCTACACGATATTTAAGTTAAGTCATGTTTTATTTTCTTATACAAATCTACGTTTTAGCGCAATTTAATGACCTGAAGAAACCACATGGTTTTTATTTCAAGAATATCAATAATAGGAATAACGTACGTTATTGCTTAGAAATGTCTTTCTTCACAAAATGACACAATATTTGTCTTTGAGTTAGTAAAATTCGTTGTACTTCCTGTAACACACAATTGATTATTAAAATGATAAACTGATGAAGTATTTTTTTTATTCTTCAGTTAATAACTAAGAGAAGCAACAAATTGAGAAAACATTCTGCGAATTTTAAAAACAAAAAAGTGATTTGGGGTGAATGTTCTGAAAACATTACCTCGAAAATATACTATTATATTATTCGAAAATACTGTAATCACAATAAAATTTATGATAAATAATTTAAATAGTATTTTATATTTCATACAATCGTTCAACTTATCTTTTGTAATAAAGAACTTATTATTCAAAACAAGCGTAGTCTAATAGCTAGACTGCCAACGCTCTGGTCGCCCGCAGTGATTATACGAGGTCCAGTAATAAACCCCAGCGCAGTCACGGGTCATCGGCGTTTATAACTAGTGGCGGCCAACGAATGAGTCAGCGACCGCAGCGTAGCGTCGCCCACCCTTTGAGAGCAGAGGGCAGACACGAGGGGGCGGGGTGCAAGAGGAACTGTTGAATGCCGGATGGCGCCGCGGTCCCCGTGCCCTGTCATCCCCCACATGCCGTTCCCAGTGCGCCTCATGCCACCGCTCGGCGTCCCCCATCTCTCCTGGAAACCCTTGACCCGCGAAACGCAGCGCTCGTCATCGCCCACTCCGACCTGTCGCTCCTGCCACGTGGCCGTCGCAACACGTGCAGTACCACACGCAACTGCCAACCCTTCTAAATACGCCTACCGCCTACCTTAGTCGCCCACCCCTCGCTACTCGTTCTTCTGCACTCACCCCTTTTCTTCTATGGACTCACTCGCCATCCACAGAAACCGCTCGACAACCAGCAAACTTACATTCATTGCCCGGGGTAGGAATCTCATCATCTGCACGTCGCTACTCATCACCCTCAATCCGCCGCCCACAACGTGATTATCCCCGCACACCACATGCAACCAGCTACTCACTGCTCACAACCACTCTGTAGGAATCTCCAATAGTAAGCCATCGTTCACCCACCGCTCCACTTCTCGCCCGTGAAATGTCTGTCCTTTCCCTGAAACTCGCTTCTTATTATTCAGTACTCGCATCTTTTTCACTATCCTCTCGCCAATCACACATCACCCCACGCGAATCTCATCACCTCAACGCGAATCTCATCACTAACGTTTTTTATCACCCGATCTCGCCACTTCTCTGGAACGCAACTGACCTCACAATTAAACCGCCATGCTATTCTCAGACAATCCCATTCGAGCCAACATTTACACCGTCCATTGTTTCCTTTCTTTCCAACTCAACTCACACATTTACCCAGTGTCTCATGCGTCCTGCCCGGCGCGCACTCACTGCTTCGTCTGTCACGCTTCCCGTGCTGCTGGCCCACGCACGTCATAGCCCCGCACGCCCCTGTCGGCCCCGCACCGCGCAGCCAAACACCGCTCACCGCCGTCAGCACCTTCCCCATCCCCGCGCTGAGTCAGATGCCAACCGAGTATAAGGGGAAAGGAGAGATTACCGAGAGTGGGTCAAAAGAGGGTGGTGGCGAGCGGGTGGAACTCGGTAGGAATAGTGCCGCCACCGCCCGCCCGTCTCCGTCTCCGTCCTCGTCTACGTTCGCGTCTCGTTCTGCTCGTCCGCCGTCTCCCGTCTCGTCTCACGTTCCCGGCGCTCCGAGTCACGTCGTCGCTAATGAAGGCGCGCGCCCCTCTAACTAGCCGCGCCTCGTAACCGGATTCAATCCGCGGCGCATTCACAGGCGCTCCTTAATTCGAGCGGAGGGCGGTCCGGCGCAGCCGGCACTCGCCCACGCGCAGCGCCGCGCCTTCCACTCACGGCTCATTCCATAACGCGCGCAATTTTTGGAAAGTGAGATAGACATTCTCCGAATTAAAATTCGGTGAATGAGCGAGCGAATGGGAAAGTAAATGATGAATGCACGAATGAACGAAAGCATGCATGTGAGAATGAATGAATGAATGTGAGAATGATTGAATGAATGAATGAATGAATGTGAGAATGAATGAATATCAAATGAATAAATTAGCAAATAAGAAAGAAAGAGTGAAATCCTCAGTTGAACAATAACCTTCAAGGTTTGCAATTAAGCAGTCCAGCATAACGATCACCGTAGTCTGCGTATCTCTTGTCTCAACATCTGTTACTACGTTTCAGGAAGACAACGTGCTAGGAAAATTCTACTTGGGAAAATATTAATGAAACCACATTTTCTTTAATATTCCTGCTTTAGCGAGGGCTTGCAGACATTTTGAAAGAAGCCTCAGCCTAGTCTCGCACAACGTAACTCTCACACGTTGCTTAGTATCGCAGAGCCGGCTCCAGTTCGCACTTCTTGCAAGCTCATTTGTGCGCCCTTTTATTTTGCGCGATATTTCAAATATACTGTTTATGTCAAGAAATTGAAGGACTATAAAAGTGCAACTATGAACAATAAAAAACAGTATAATGTAAAATATGTTCAATAAGAACCATTACACCTTTGAAGCATTGAACAGTATTATTACTGTTGAATAAAAACTATACTTTACCTTCCAATAAGAAAACAAATAAGAACTCATTAGTTAATTATATTATATGATGTTTATGATATGCTGAAGGTCTGTTTAAAGACAGTTTTGTATTAATTATCCTGTAAAAATTTGAAAAAGACATAGAAATATGTGAGTATTATCAACGTTGCTCTTAAACAGAAAAAATAAAGAAATATTATTTGTCCTCCGATTATATTTTTTTTCTTTAAATATTCTCATCGTAGTATCAAAGAGCGATACAAAAACTGCTGTTGATTCCATTTTCGGAGAACTCTAATTTCAGAAACTGCAAAACATAAACACTAAAAATGTACAATCAGAAAGATGGAATTTTTTTGTCTCTATGAGAAACTATTATAAAAAGCAGATCTCTAAAACACGTCATGAACAATTTTTTGAAAATCTAGTAGTTTTCATGTAATTTCTCCTTGTAATAAAGGAATTTATTTTTAGAAAATATGCTTAAAAGCAGCTCCAATGTGTTTTTATGCTTTTTTCCACGGACAGAGCAAAGAGCGATTAAAAGTTCCATTTTTGTTGAACTCTCTGAATATTCAAAAATTGCACAAGATATGTCAATAATCAGAGAGAACATTACTTTCAACGACGCTTAAAAACCGAGTACACCCTAGCGACTGAGTGAAGAAGCGATAAAGTGCATGGCGAAATGACTCCATAAACGTGCAAGTTCGGGTCTCAGCGCGGAGCAAATTTTTTGCTGGGTGGAAACATTTTGCAGGTTGTACGTGCTGTTATAGCACCACTAGTTCCTTAAGACATCTGAAAAATGTTACGCCATCGTGCTTAGAGCTTGTCCCCATTGGGGGGAGTGACCTGCTGGTGGGAGATGGTTGATTGAGGAAAATCCGGCTACACGACAGGTAGGTCGGCGCGGTAATCTCATTATTCAGCGGAGACAAATCTCTGCCATTGGACGAGAAAACATGCACTGCACTTACAAGACTAATGGCCTTAGCAATTGACACGCCTAAAAGCACTAATCAGTCAGTCGTAGAACAAATGTTTCTATTTCAAGAAAATATTAAATAAGCCATAACTATTATGGCTTGTGGCACGATATTGGTTGTTTCTCCACCTCAAACTAACGTTATTTTCATGAAAACTCGATCTCAATTGCAAAAAAAAAATTAAGCACGTAATATAATAATAAATTATACATTAAGGACATGAAATATTTTTTTAATCTTCGAGATTGAGGCTTTGTTTGCTGACCGTTTGTCGAAGAAAAGAATCGAGATCGAGAATGAAAAAATAATTTCGCTCACGTAATGCAAAGTGTTTTTACTTTCAAATAAAAGTGTTTTAAAAACCATTATTTGTTTAGTCTCTATTTTTCGCTCATTTATCGAAACTGTTTTCATAGTAGACGCCGAATGGAGATGACAGCGACTGTAAGAGGGAGTTTTATAGAAGAACAAATGCTGTGTCTATAAGAGCGAGCAGTGAGGTCCGATGAGTCATTGTTTAATATGTATTAATAAAATAATAACTTCAAGCAGGCTTATTGGTAAGGGTGATCGAGCACTTATATAAGATTCTATAAAAAGTTATTTTTGAAAATTGCAAGGTTTGAAGCACGAGATTATGTTCAGAATTTTTAATAGAATGCTATATTAAAAATTAAATAAGAAATTATTGTATTACTGTCCCCCTGTAACATATAATGAAACATTTTCAGTTTCCGAAAATCGTCCTTTAGCGGAAATAAAATAATGGTAGAATTACATGACTGCAATGGCAATCAAATGAGGCGAGTGAGCTCGACATAGCCCCACAACACAAAATCGGTATGGCATTCATTGAATTGAACACGCAACCGTATATTGAGGCCGATACGTCAACTGTGTGGTTAGCTTTCCAATATCATTGCATTACATGCAATAGTTTGGCGACATTTTGTATTAAATTCAACAAAGAGCGATTTCCAAAGCTCACAGTAATATAAATTCTTCATACTGCTTTTAAGCTTCGTTTTATCATCAATTTTCTGGTCTATCATCCTATGTGACTTTTTCAGTACATTTTTTTCTCGATATGATCAATTCATGACTTTTTATAATTCTGTATTTACGTTAAATCCAAGATACTATTTCCACTATCCACATTTCTGTCATTATATAAAAGAAGCAGACGGTTGTGTGTAAAAGATAAATTGTGGCTACCGGTTATTACGTAAATATATATTTTCCAAAAAATATTAATTATAAAGTGTAATAGTTTATTTTGCACCATGAACGAATTAATGTGCTTAGCCATTGCATAATGTGCATGGCCATTTCCCTTTCATTAGGGTAAAGTTCTAAGATTCGCCTGGCGTTGATCGGAGAAACTATGTACCAAGCTACTAATATCAGCCATCCGCTGGAATTCTCCTCCAGTGGTTGAATTCAATCTAGCTAATTAATAAAAATCGCGACTGAGTAAAATTTGAAGCTTGACTCCTCCCGACCAACAATGCTGCCGAGGTAACGATGTTGTCACCGAGCCACCGCAGCAGAGCTAGGTCCTGGGAGACGGGTGTGGGCCGGCGGAGATAACCCGGGATTAGTCCTCAAATGGAAAGGAGATCTCGTCGCTTCGTGTTGGTCACAGCAGTCTGCCTCGGTTCCCCGAAACTCCCAGGCGCCGAATCAGAGGCAGCAATTCCATTTGCTACGCCCGTTTCTTGAGGCTTTGCAGTGAATAAAAAACCTGCTCGTTCTTGGAAGTGAAACTCAAGTTGAGTCGGATTTTCACATCCAGTCAGACTTCAGCAATTTTTGACGAAGTTAACATCTATGTCAGTATGAAGGACCTACCACAAGAGAAATTGCTTAATGAAACAAGAGTATTCGTATGCTTCTGAACAGAATTCGCTAATGTTACAGAAAAGAGACAAATAAAGGATTTGCTAGAATACATTATTGAAAATGAAATAATTTTCTAACTTTTATATTTTTGCCAATTATTTAGCAGCTATTAACTGTTTATACTATATTTTTATAATTTGTATTTCAATAATTATAATATTTTTAATTAATGAAACAAACAGCAAGCGATAACAAGCTGAAAGGAATAAGGCGTTGTGTATTTGAACCTTATTTATTTCGATTCTCTTATATAACAGTAATATTTAGTCACCAATTGTTGTATAATAGTTTGAACCATTCTAATATTCTGTTTCAATGGTTTCCTCACGGTTTCTCTGAATCCCTTTCTTTACTTTCACATTCCCATGAAACTACTTGCTCCATGTCCTTGCATGGAACAATTATTTGCAAAACCATATTTTCATGAGATACGTGGATAGCAATTGCTTATCAGTGGTAATTGGTGTAACCAGTGGTAAACACATCTGGTGAGGAAAGGGATCTGATGAGGCATCAAGCATTACTCCGCTTCCCTCACTTACTCTCAACAATTAGAGAAAACATTCATCGAGATCGTATCGCCTTCAGCGTCGTATAAGCTTTGCAACAGCCAATATTTGTTTTCTTCCACGTTTGTATTCCCTGATATTCCTACATTTCCCAGTATTGCAGAGCCCGTTAAAGAAGATCGAAATTGCCCGCTAAGGGAGATTGTAGTTTTTGCTGTAAAGGCGGAATAAGCTGCAACTTCCCGGTAGGTCGGATTTGGAGCGTCCGAGCTCGGAACGAAGGCGAGATGATTCCGCGAAGCTGGCGTTAGCCCATGGAAGAATGACTCAGGGAAAGCTAAACAGGTGTTTCGTGGAGCAATTGAATTCGAGAATAAAAGCAAAGGCACAAGACACTTCGCATATCATTGTTCAGGAACGTTTCCCACGAGAGCGTGAACTAATTATGAAGGACATTTCCATATTTCATGCAACTGTGTAAGAAAATATTACAGGCCAATAAATGAACAAACTCTTCTTGATGCAGAAAAAAGTAGAAATGTTCACACTTTACAATACTGTTAAGAAATACATGCAATGAACATTAGTATGTAAACAAACATACTTGAATACTGATTCCACTTTCTTCTTGTATCAAGTAAGATTTTTAAAATGTTTTTCTTGCATTCAAGAAATGTGTGTTGAAAAATAGAAGCTTTGCATATTTTATTGTCAGTGTTGCGCAAGTCCACCAATTTCTTAATAATGCCTGAATTTCACTCCGATTATCAGTAGGTAGTGACAACAATATGTTGTTGTTGAACTTTCATACTATATTTTATTCTCTTGGGGATTGGCTGAATTTAAACTTGAATAATGCTTACAGATCTCGTCAATTTAGAAAATAAATCCTTGTCATAAGCATGATACTTTTTCAATACAAAATTGAGACAGACGCCATTACGCAGGGTATTCAAATATTTAATTGTAAAGAATATTAATATTATTAATGTTATCTAATCTCTCTTGGCTTTCCCCAAAACAACTTCTACATATCATAGCACGCATTCGCAGACGATCTGACGATATTAGCAGAGGATGAAGACACAGCGATTAAATAAGTAGATCAAGGTATTAAAGCAGATCATCAAAGATCGATTATTTATGTGGCTTAAAAGTGGAAGAATGAAGCCAGAGTTGGAAGCATTTTTAATAGCTGCGTTGAGAACACATTATGACAAAGCGGTTCTCAAAGTGCCCCAAGATTATAAATGCCGCATTTGTCAGGAACAAGTAGAAACCATTTATCATATCGTCTTATCTGGTCCAATTCTAGCGGAGACCAAATACTTGAAAAGACACGACAGGGTGTGTAGTTACATCCACTGTCAGATCTGTACAGCCATCGAAGTTCCAAACACATGCCTCAAGTGTTAAGAACACTCACCAAAATCAGTGACGTCTGTTGAACTGTGTACAATAATGTATGACCAACAAATTCAAACTCACAATAGCGGCAAACAAACCGGATATTGTCATTCGGTATTTAAAGAAAAAAATAGTAGAAGTTGCTTTGCCATACAATCAAAATGTCGTTATTAAAGAGGTAGATACACTTGTTAAATACAAGAGTCTGAAAATCGAGATCAGCCAAATATGGGGCGTAAAAGCACAGGTCGTGCCGATCATTATCGGAGCTATGGAATTTGTTATTCAAACTTTGTGTAAGAACTTGTCTAATCTCCCAGGTCGTTCAAAAGACTGGGAAGTGCAAGATATTGCTTCATCTGGAACAGCCCACATTTTGCAAAACGTTTTGTAGAGGCACCGACAGTCTCTAGATCTGGTTCTTAGGCAGTTGCTTGCAACCTGAAGTAGATTTTGTATTCAGTCGACTCATAACATCTTGAGTGATGTTGAGGGAAAATAATAATAATGTGTGACAAGGGGTGAAAGGACTAGGATGATGGTTTGAGGTGTTAGGTGGGGTAGTGAGAGGTGTTCGTGGGGGTTTGGAACCACCCCAGCATTCACCTTGTGACCGAGGGAAACCCCCGTGAAGATGGCCGGCTGGGGGGTCGAACCCGGACCTCCCGATTGCGAATCCAGTATGCTACGCTCTGAACCTCTTCGCTCGGTTATGTTGAATATAATAACTTGCAAATGTTAATTGAAGGTTATTGCATCAAAGAGACTAGTTCAAGGGGCGTGAGCTTCCTTGGATGAAGATTCGCGGCGACCAGATGGCGCGCGTTCCGCGAATGCGCCGCGTCTGCGCCCCGTCGCGCGGTGAGCGCCAGGCGGAATGGAATGTGCGGCGGAGCGCGTCGGCTGCTCAAGTGCGTTCATAACTTCACCTTCGACCCCATTCTCAACGCGCAATGGCCAATGGAATCAATCCGTCAATGCGCACACGGGATTTGACGCTTCTATTCCACACTCTGGACAGTTATTGAAGTTCCACGCGCGTTGAGCGCGCGCAATTAGTGGGTGATTTATGTGTTCGCGGATATTACGCCCACGAAGGAGAGTACGTAGGGCAACGTCGGTACTTAGTTTCTGTGTAAATGAACTTTTCGCGTTCTTGAATGGAGGTTAATATTGTATTCTTAAGAACTCATCACTTACGCTCTTAAAGTACACTACAAAACAGCGGAAAAATGTTGGATGGACCAGTACCAAACTCGGTTGACAAGTCAAAACTGGTTTCTAATAACAAATTAATAGTAAACGAAATAAAACATTTTCATGGAAGTTTTTTGTTTCAAATAAACAAATGTATACTCCATTGAATACGAAAGGTTTGCCATTGACTGTTGTTACGGTAACAATATTTTTGGGTCTCTCAATTGAGCCAAACCTCAAATGCAACACAAAATTAAGTTTATTATAATACGCGTTCAGACTTCTTTCAAATTCAGTCAGCCCTCGAACTGCTCATTGAGTATATTTTGCCCATTACCTCCTGAGATAAGGTATAATATTCTGGAAAAAGACAGCCTACAGCTCCCAGTTTTATTGATTGATTTATGTATTGTGATTGTATTGTGTTGTATTGTGTTTCTAGGCGCGTCTACTGCTAAGATCGTTGGTTCCGTAGTGCATATTTTGATTACGCGTGATGGCGGTGACATTTCTTTGCTGAAAAGCGAGATCCAGCGCTGACATGTGCGACGGTTAGTGGGGTTTTCCCTCAACCAGGTATCTCCCACCTGCGAGGCACGGGCCCCACCGGGGCAACCTCTAAGCTCCCGACATGTGTGATAAGTTTTAATAGTGAAAGAGTAAATGTGTGTACGAAAGGGGTGATGATAGGACAAGGAAAGAAGGACAAGGAAGAGGAAGGAATGATAGCGCGCAGTCACTGGCTCATTTGTTCCGGCATTCACGTGGTGTTGGCCGGAAAAAACTACGGAAAACCACAGATCAGAGATGCCTGCCTTTAGAATTCTCCTCCAGATATTGACTGAACATACGCGACGTAGTGTCATAAATCCTGTTACTGGCAGGAATACTTACTGGAAGACTAGAGACCTTCCTATCAAAGGCTCTGCATTGATACCAAATCATGCCCTGAGACACCTAAGCCGGTCTATAGATCCCATACTTTTAGATTGCATAAACGAATTGTACCACTAAAAAACAAATCCCGCTCTCGTGATTTGTAAGTATATCTTCGAAAAGATAGATATTCCACCAACACCTTGCCTCTTGTTTTACGAATTAGTTTTTTTTGTCCAAAATGTGTTACTCAACAGTGGTATCGTATTTTAAAAGAATACAGATGCCTATAACTATAAAACTTACTTGTAGTAACTAATACTTCAGGTGTCAGTATCAACAGCTCACTACAAATAAATTCACATACACATGTACATTAGAACACATTGGCAGATTACATTAAACTATTCAATTGGATACACAAGTTTAATTGTCATATAAAATATTTCTGCTGAATAGCTGTTCCTATACAATCAAAGATAATATCGAGTGTCAAAAAGAAAAGTAATTTTAAATATAACAATGGTTTTGATGAATTAATTTCTATTTGATTTGAATAATTTTAAAAGAGAAAATAACCCTGTAACAAGTATTGTACTTCAGATTCTGGGTCAATAATCCCCTTCTCGGTCAGGTTTTGTGTCCAGTTTCCCTTATCCTTTGCGCGAATTCTGAGATGACCCCTTGTTTTATTCTAGACATGAATATAATTTCGCTACCGATACACGTTTTCTAGAGTTCAGTTATTAAAATAGAAATTCAGATTAATCTTCATGTTCTCGCTGCAGTAAATCGATTCCTTCACGAAGGAGACGATGAGAGATAATTGTAAAATCTGTAGCTTTTTTTCCTTTGCAAATAGTTTTGATTACAAGGTAAATAATATTTCCGTATCAATTTTTATCAAAAACCCTCTTTTCTCCTGTATTCATATTTTAAAGTATATATGGTTTAGGGTATATATTTAATGAAACGTGCAGTAAATACACGTCTCCACATAGTAAGTCACACACATTTTTTAATTGTTTTTGACCTTAAATAAATATATAAATAAAAAGTGTAGCTGAAAAAGGAACTTCAAAAGCTTTTCCTTGGCAGGTAATCACTGTCGTGATTTGCAATTTCCTTCCACTGGTTGGTTGATGGTAACGTAGAAAAGGAGAGTCTAATCAATTTATCAAATAATCTTCAATATCAATTAATATAGTTGAGATGAATTCAAATGAAAAATTGGAACGAAAAGTTAGCCAAAAAGGTTGAGTAAATTAAAACTATGTAACAATACGTTAAATCTGCTGCTTCAAAGTGCCACATGCTCATATGAATCCTTCACATTCATTCACAGTGCAAACATGTCGGTATTTCAGTAAACTATTTGAACAGACAATGTGAAATATGTACTAACAATACATTTATAAGTTTTTGAAAATGGAGATTTATATATTTTCTTCATAAAATATCGCATCATCAACATTCTTCTTTTAGTTTTTAAAGTCAATTTATATCTTAAATAAAGTTATTATATTGAAAGATTTATTATTCCTTGCATTCTAACATTTATATCACTATTCCCGTATTTGTCATTCCCCAAAACATCAATAAAAAGTACCCTATTTGTTTGGGACGCAAATGAATTTCACAATTTTATAAATCGTCTTGTCCTGCCCTTTGGCTCGCCAGCCCGACACGGGCCTTGGCCGACCAGGTGGCCGAGCCTCTCGGTCATGGAATATTGCACGAAGACATCCCTCCACCGTATATACTGGTCATCATGGCCTTAAGGTGGGCTTTCTCATGTCACACAGCAAACTATACCGGGACATTTGTAAGGAAAGTTCACGGTTATAATTTTGCCGCGGCCGGGAATCGAATCCGGGTTAGCGCCGTGGTATGTGAGCATGCTAACCAACCGCCATGCTAACCAACTTGCATGCCACCGAGGGTGGCGTTTATAAACAATACTAATGATAAATTTAACACGTATTGGTACAGATGTGTGCTTTTGTTATTTATTTATATTTCGATAAATTAATTCAGTATTTATATGAGTAACGATATTGTTATATAAATATTGAAGTCCGTCCGAGGGCATGAAACTGCTGTGTTGTACTTGTCACAAAAATTAAATAAAAGTACAGAGCGGATAACAATTATTTGTAATGAAAGCTTCAACAAAATCAAATTTGATATTGGATTTATTACAAATAGCAGCGTTAAAATACATATATTATTATAAACATGTTAATTAGTACCACAGGTAAAATTTAATAATTGTCAAAAATTATCTTAAATTATTCAATTTGTTAGTTCTCGAAACCTTACAATTCCCAAAAATCATAATGTGAGCATCTTGAAATCAAAATATCAATTAAGTAAGCGATTGAATGGGAATGATAAAAAAATACTCTTTGTGAGGGTGCTTACTTTTTGCAAAACAAATATAGGAACTAAAATACATTTTTTTGCTTCACGGTATATCATATATATATATATATATATATATTCCCATATTAAATGTATAATTTACCTCAGTTATCGTGAGATGTACCACGCCCTCTTATGCAAGAGGAGACACGACAATGCCGCTAAGAAAAAAAAATTCTTGCTGAAATTGTCCAAGTATTTTTTCCCCTGATAAGCTTTGTATCATGTCTCTTTGGTTATGTATTCACATGAAAAAATTCTGCTTCATGTTTGATGGTAGGTAAAGTTCGAGGAGATTTGTAAGTACTAAAATTGTGGAACACTTTCGAAAATATTATATATTTTTTCAGAATATTTGTCGATTGATTGATTAGTGGTTCCAGGCACGTCAACGGATGATGGCATTAGTCCCGTAAGCGTAGTGGATGTTTTATCGTGTGGGGGGGGGTGATCTTCCCCCAGAGAATGGCCGACCTACTCATTAGCTTGCGTAGTTTTACCCGTAGCTTGCGAGGAACCGTCCAAGCCACGACACGCTCTAAGCTCCTGACAGATCTCTCAGCCATTGTGGTTGGTATGTCAGTGTAAGGTGGTATATGTAAGGGTTGAGTATAGTACATTGAAGAGGAAAGAAAGATCACGTGCGGTCCATGCCCCGTTTGTTAGGGAACTGCTCCGTCATTTGCCTGACGTTGATCGGAGATACCACGTAAAACTTCCGATCAGAACAACCGGTCGCTAGATTTCTCCTCCAGGCAGCGGGTGTACTCGATTTAAGAGTATTTGTGTATACATAAGACAAAGAAAGTTCACTTACAGAGATAACACTCTTCATTCTCATTTATACTAACAGCCAGATAATAGCGGTGTGAATAACGATATTAAAATAAAGTGACACAACAGTAAACGAACATTGGGGTAATGAAATGTTAGGTTGCAAAGGTTATCAAACATAATTGCTATGAATAAATAAATACGTTTTTTAAGAATCTCTGGCGAATTGGTAGGTGGGGAAGAGAAAATAAATCTGGCAAAGTATCTCGGATACAAACAAAATGTTTGTACTATATTTTCAGTAGAGACATATTGTGAAAAAATGTAATGTTATGAAAAAACACCACTCATGACAAAATGATCGAATACTCTATTGCCTCTTCTTCGTAGTGTCATTGTAGAGAACGATTTTTTCGGGTAGGATCCACATTATTTTTGTAGTCCAACACCACGTTTTCTATCTTAGCAGTTGATGTTTTTGTGTAATTTCTTTCTATCCTGTAGTGTAGAATCATTTAGCCCAATGCAACAAAACCAGTTTTCAACACTTCTGCTAAGAACACATTACTCAAGAAAAACAAAGCAACGCTCACGTTCCCTTCCCCGTCGGCGACCCCGTTTCTCTTCGGTTCACGGAGAACAGATCGCGCTGCGGACGTCAGAGTGACGAATAACCGCTGTCCCACACGCCGTCCTTCCTCGCCGCGACCGCCACGCTTTTATTAGGCGCGGTTCGATGCAGATGACTCGAAAGCCCATGATGGCCCACCTCTCGCAACACGCTCACGTTTAGTGACTACCTCTGCACAACACCCCAGGACCTCACGTCCGTGCTGTTTATGTCTGCCTGTCTGTACCGGCACATCAGCCCCTGACGGGGACAAGGCCTACCAGCTGCATCCCGGTCTTGAGACCATTGGTCAAGGGATACGTGTGGTTAACTCATAGACACCACTAAGCTGAATTTTGGTCTTCTCAACCTCAGATTTCTCATCGTCACACAGCAGCAGATCCTGGAGCATTGCAAGGAAAGCGTACAACACAATCTTGCCCTAACCGGAACCGTTCCCGGGGTCACGTTATGGAAAGCGAGCACGCTGACAAGTCAGCTTCCTGTGGGAATGGTTTTGTTTTTAAAGGTAGTGAAAATACGAAGTTGTAAACTGGTGAGTCATTCCAGGTAAAAAAAATCCCCAGCATGTTGCAGTGAACATACTGTCCGGCTTAATATAATTTCTTGTGAGCTGTGATGCTGTTATCCAATCCAGAACTTCGATGCGTGAAATTGAATTGGTAACGAAGCTCCCAATTGGATAACAGGCAGATGATCTGTAATAATTCACTATATATAAATCGGGCAATAGCCAATGATCTCAGTTTTTATTTGAAAAATCATAGATAACCGTGGAAACTTCTTTGCATGAGTTATAAATTCCGTCGCGTCCTTCGACATAGGAAAATAATTTTTAAAAAATACAATATTTCCTTGATATGAGTGCTGCTGATTGACTTATTATTTGAATACTCCTGTTAATTTTCGCTCCTCTTTGGCTCATTGACGAGTCTGGAAACTCGCACTGCCGTTCCTGAATCTCCGCCCCATGAGGCACTTGGAAAATTTCGTTGCATTTCGATTCGATTTAGTGTTGTCCTACTTGCTCCTCATTTTTGCTAATTCATATATTTGTGGTTTTCTTCTTTTGTATTCAAACAAAGTTATTTTCTCTTAGGAGGCATTAGGCAAAAAGAATTACTTATTTGATGAATTGAAATGACATGTTTCTTAATTTTATTACAAAGAGGATCGTCGAAAAATTGCTGTGCATCAACACTATCTTTTTTCTTTACCAGCATTTTAAACAATCATTTCTGTTGCAAGAAATCGTTGATAATCGGGCATTTTACGGCACAAATGATGACGTATTAGCATTTTAGGGCACAAATAACCGCGTCATCACACGTTCAGCCAATCGCAGCGAGAGAAATGTGGTGATATAGAGGTAAAGCTGATCACCGTTTTCTCGCGCTGATGTCAAACACACAAACTTCGTACCAGAGACTTCGCAATAAAGCTGTTTCGCAAAATTAAGTTTGATTCTCTTCTGACTTTATAATGCTCTTCTACAAAAGAATAGTCTATGCAAAACAATTTAAAAAGTTGCTTTATTGCATTCATACAAATCTAAAAACTCACTCCTAACGTCGCTAGTTTTCATAATATGTACACATCCAATAAAGCTTAACATTATAATCTAATTTCATAAACTAATATTTCCTCAATGTATAGGAAACATTTGTTAATCTTCTTGTGCATAAAGTGCTGAAGTAACAGACTTCTGATCTGAATTAATGAATTCCTGATATTTCTATTAGTTAAAATATTAATATGTAATTGTAATGATTAGTAATTAAGATAAATTAAATTCCGCATTTCATCTGATCCACAATCACAACTTACACTTTCATTGAAGATGGGAAATTATTTGGGAAATTCAATTTGAATTTTGAGTCTTATTCTTCAATTATTTTTGTTATACATTTTGAGAAAAGTAGGAATCAGAAGCATGGCCAAGACATGGCTCATGCTTCCAAAACACAGGAAAAAAGAAGCTTTCGCTGCTTCACATCTCTTCAAATGAACATTTCGAAATATACTTGGTGTCCTAAATTTCCTCGTAATACAAATACGAGTAAACCAATCTTATTGTTCTCATTCTGAACTTCCACATTTTAGTCCCCTTAGAACGTCGTGTCGCATTGATCATTTCTTCATTTCCATAACTCACATCCGTTTCGCTGAATTTGTCTTTTTCTTTCATCATAACATTTCCTTTGTCCCTAACGAAGAACCCTCTCTTGTTCAGGTGTAATGAGAGTTAGCCTTGTTACTGACATCTCTCTTATAAGATTATTAGAATTCATTACTCATTAAATTGTGTCCAATAGGAAATAACTAGTGCTACCTTATAGTAATAGGAATTCACCGCATAGGATTGCGCTCTTTTTGCGGTGAACTGAAACACTTGAGTTGGCAAGTCCAGGTCCAGGAAAAGATACACGTCCTTTCAGTTACTCAAAAGGAATTTATACCTCATACAATTATAGTGAAATGAAATATTAGTTAAATTGCAATTGAGATCAAATAAGTTCTGGTATGTCCTGTGTCTCTTTGCAAAAGGTGCACAGATAAATTTCTTATCTGGAAAAAACAATATGTATCCTTGAATTCGAAATTCTCACAAACTCCACATGGTTTCTAAATTGCACTGCGTTCCCCAGTTTTCATAACTCAGAGATTCGCTAATATCTTCTCTACACTTTACAATCATCCCTCGTCTAACTCCAGACAGTATTATCGAAATTCAACAATTCTAAACTAAATCCCATTTAATGGACAAGTTTCTGACACCAATAAGTTACCCTCATCTACTAGTACAAACCCCTGCTGATGGTACCGCAGGTCAGAACGGTTCGTCAGGACAACAATGGCACGAGTGTGAAACGGGCAGGACATAGGGTTCGATTCCCGATGATGACGGCGTTTCAACCCTAGTTAGATAGTTACGTTTAATTCAGGCGCTATCTGGAGGAGAATTCTTTTGGCCAGCCGCTCTGACAAGTAGTTTTTCAAGGTTTCACCCATCAATATCGAAAAAATGAGGGCGTCTTAAGAAATGAGCCTCGGACCGCGAGTTATCTTTCTTTCCTCATCCTGGTTCCCTCCGCTAGGTCACACACACAAACACGAACGCACACACGCACACACACAAACACGAACGCACACACACAAACACGAACGCACACACACGCAAACACGAACATGGAAATAGGAATTATATAAATTACTGGAAACAAATAGTTTGAAAGAAGAGGACAGCGATGATGAGAAAAATAAAAAAAATATCAGTATTCATATTAAATGTAGTTTTGTAAGAGAAAAGTGATTCATTTCATTGTGTACATTAAATACATTATATCCATTGTGTTCTTTAAATAATAAATAAATAAATAAAGATAAAAAATATAGAAGAAGCGATAAGTACTGATAAATGTTGTTTTTTATGACAGTATGATTTGTAGTGTAAAAGATTGCTTTTCATAACGGTGAAGTAAGTTGAAACTCTCAGGCTCCATTTTTTGTGTCGTAGAAATATTTTTCGTGTCGCTTCACATTTCCTCAGCCTTCAACTGGAAAGTATAAATCAATTTTCCTAGAGTCAACTACGGTTTCGGTAAACG
>BOPP01000019.1:12798673-12819273 GCA_017312745.1 Gryllus bimaculatus
CGTTTACCGAAACCGTAGTTGACTCTAGGAAAATTGATTTATACTTTCCAGTTGAAGGCTGAGGAAATTTGAAGCGACACGAAAAATATTACTACGACACAAAAAATGGAGCCTGAGAGTTTCAACTTACTTAACCGTTATGAAAAACAATCTTTTACACTACAAATCATACTGTCATAAAAAACATTTATCAGTACTTATCGCTTCTTCTATATATTTTATCTTTATTTATTTATTATTGAAAGAACACAATGGATATAATTTATTTAATGTACACAATGAAATGAATCACTTTTCTGCTACAAAACTACATTTAATATGAACACTGATATTTTTTTATTTTTGTCATCATCGCTGTCCTCTTCTTTCAAACTATTTGTTTCCAGTAATTTATAAAATTCTTATTTCCATGTTTTTTCGGTCTCCCTTCTTTTTTCTTCCTATTTCATCTTTATACATTTTTCTAATTTTCAATTGAAACCTCGCCGAAGTATACAATATTATTGATGTTTCAAGACCCTTACTTAGACGTTATAGAAACCAAATAAATTGTGTTTACTATTTTTGCCTCTATTTGTTTGTCTGAATACTATCTGGAACGGCCAAAATGATTTTAATCCAACTTTCACAAAAAGGTAGTGTTGTATTGGGTTACACATAATATAGGTCACCTTATTGAAATTACTTTTTTAAATAAAGAGGAGTATTTTTTCTTACGAATCTAAAGATTTATTCCGATTTTAATAAAATGTTGTGTAGGTGATTTTATAGCAACAAAAAAGACACTGTCTACATGAAATTTTGTAAATCTACCACCATCTCTCTCTTCTTCCCCTTAAAAGTAAATTCAAATGTGCACTCATCCAGATTCTTTCGATTATCTCGGAAACGTTAAGAAATTTAAAAAAGAAAATTTAACCTTCTTAGGTCCAATAAAATTTTCAATCGAATCCCCTTTGATTCATTTATACAGCGCTATTACGCTTTCAATAATTGAATGTCAAAATTGTGGGACTGGACGTTTACCAGGAGTACGCAGCAATGAATGTTTAGAGCTACCCGAAGCATCGATGGTAGAAGTAACGATAATCAATGCGTATACGGCAGGTCGGTGCGGGATGAGGCCGGACAGGCGAAGAGTGACAGGGTGGGGCCGAGCAGATATGCTGGGAGAGGTAAGGTATGAGAGAAAAGATCTGGCAGTACAGGCTTTGACTTATTTAGACAGAGTGGGGCGGAAGAAAATTATACACAGAAATAATTCGTTTTCGAGTAAAATAGAGACAATGAATACAACGCGAAAGTCCTAGCGTTTGAATTCCGACGAACGAATCTATAGAGCTGCACTATCTACAGATAGAGTATTGAACTGCTATCTGAAAAATTCCAGCTGCCGGCAGCTCCGATCGGATATTTTACATTGTTTCTACGATAAATTTCTGTCAAATTCCTGTGTAGTGCCCTAACAAATGGGCCGTGCGCGATCTTTCCTTCCTCTCTCTCTTCCTATATTCTCCCTCTCCCCTTATTTACACTCGCACACACACTGACATGTAAAATACTGCCACACGGAAGACTAGTCGGAAGCCCACAGCGTACCCAGGCTAGGGCGCTGCTCCGCTGGGGGAGAATTCCGAAACCTTGCTGTAATTTATGTATTGATAATAAGCAGTGATTTTATGTTAATATTCTGTCTTCAAATTAAAGGTGAAAGTAAATTTTGCATAATTTGGAAAATCAAAGACAAAAAATAATAATCCTGCGAAAAACGCTTATTTCCATCTGTTTTCAGATTTCAACTTGTTTATCGTTTATTTATAGTGCAACATACAAAATTGATAAGCGAGTCTAATAAATAAAATAATTAATTAACTAATATTATACGATTTTTAATATTAAGTTAATTCGTTTTCGCCTTTTTATTTATATATTGACACCGACTTGAGCGAAGTGCAGGAAAATAAAACTGAGGTAGTATGTTCGATAGATCGACCACGGTTAAGTATCCCCAAATAATACTTTAAATGAAAGTAAAATCTCTGTTCAAGACGAAAATAACAAAAGTCAGTAATAGAAAGAAGTAAAAAATCTGTATGTTTGCGAAATAACGCGCAAAATACAAATATTTTTATAAAATTCAACATGACCTTATTTAAAGATCTATTGTTATGAACACATTTAATTAAGAAAAATGTATCTTCAAATTGTACTTATAGGAAGATTTTTTTTTATTTTTGCAAAATTATGCATTTCAATGAACATGAGACATACACCATTCCCTTAAGCCATCTACATCCTATCTAAGTTTACAATTTAAGAAAAAGTGGTTTAAAGGCAATGGAAATTGCTTGTGTTTGAGACAAAATTTCGCATAAAATACTCATGTTTTTGAAAACTTAAACCTGACCTTATTTAAAGATCTGTTATTGATGAACAAATTTCACTAAGAAAAAATGTACTTTCATAATTGTAGTTGTAGGAAGACACCGAAAAAGTTTAAATTTTTTCAATTTTCGAAAAATTGGGGATTTTAACCAACATGAGACATTTGTCATTCTCTTACAAATACTTTACACGATTAACCAATAAAATTTAATCAAAATCTATGGTGTTTATTTTTAAAAACTTTCGACATGTCCCAAGGACTTCTTGTTAAGTACCCCTCAATATTAAAATATCGATTTCAAATTCAAGGGACCGTGACATCAGCCAGAACGATCATGGAATATCAATTTTGGAGAAAATCGGATGAACAAGTTATCTGCTGGCGTTGTTTACAGACGGACAGACAGAGTTTTGCCGTCAATCGACTGTTCGGTATCAAGAACCTAAAAAACATGGATTATGCATGCACCACGTTTTAGAGAATTTTTGTTTATTATAACAAGTTACCTTGTTACAATATAATGGATCTGGTATACTCCAACGGTTCTTTTTTTCGGTGGTATATTTATCCATTTTTTCGTTACCAGAGCCCTGTGATAAGGGTTTTTCTGCCGAACATTCACCGTTTATTCGCGCAGCATTTCCTCACTTTCTCTTCTAAGAAGTTCCGTCTTAAGCGCGAGAAAGTAAAATAGAACATAGAAAAGAATCCAAGAAGTGATGAGGGGCGTGAGAGGCAAGGAGAGGAGAAGAGAAAAATAAATAAAAGACGGAGAGAGGGGCAGAATGAGAGAATTAAAACTACTTTGAATGCTTTTGCAAAATTTGTTAACAACCTCACTCAAGAACAAAAGCAGAAGTGGAATATGACCTTCCGTTTATCTCTTATAGTCCGGAAACGGCTTCCTTGGGCGAGGCGCGGTGCATTTTGCCATTACATCACCGTGAGAGCGTTCGCGGAGGAGCTGGCGCGCAGACAAACTGCCCGTTCCGCGGCGCGAACCCGGCTCTCAGAGCTCGTGCGAAGGCGCCCATCGCATCACAGGCGTCCGCCGCGCGCGCAATAACACTTACACGCTCGAGAGAAGCACGCGGATAAAAAGAAGAGCGCGGACGCCGCGTTTCCTCTTTCTCCGAGGCGATTGTTTCGCGGAGTTTGTTTCGCGTCACCTGCCAACACTCGAAGACCGATCGAGGCACTCTGCGGGCTGCACGAAGGTTTAGCAACTGCGGTAAGGCAGGGATGCGGGAGCGGGCGGCCCCCGGAATATAAGGAGGTATGGGCAATTGATGTAAGGAGCGTTCGAGGCACTCCTCGGGCAGCACGAAGGTTTAGGTAAATACGGTAAGGCAGGGATACTCGAGCGAGCAGTCCCAGGAACATAAGGAGGTATGGGCAATTGGTGTAAGGACCGTTCGAGGCATTCCTCGAGAAGCCGAAAGGTTTAGACAACTGCGGTAAGGCAGGGAATCTCGAGTGGCCTTCGGAACATAAGGAGGTATGGACAATTGGTGTAAGAATCGTTTGAGATGCTCCTCGGGCTGTAGAGAGGTAAAAGTAAGTTGTGTAAGGTAAGACCGCTCATTAGGGCGGTCCTATAGGGAAGTAATGCAATTGACCATTCAAAACACCAGACTGCAGGGAGGTTAAGACAGCTGGTGTACGGCAGGGTTGCTTAAGAGAGTAGTTTACGGGCTGTTTTGAAGTAAGGGCGGTAGATTTAAGGTACCATTGAGGCACTTCTTGGGGTGCAGGGATGATAAGGCAGCTTCCGTATGACGGGGATGCTCAAGATGGTGGTCCGCGAGGTAGGAATAGGGAGGTAAAGGTAACTGATGTAAGAACCGTTCGAAGCAGTAGGGAGGTGAGGGCAGATCGTGTAAGTAGGGCTGTTCAAGAAATCGTGGGGGGCGGGGGTGTAGCGGCGAGTCGGAAGAACGTATTCCAATTGCATCCTGAAGTGCACGTTAAATGAAGGAAATACATCAACTTAAACTTTATTCACTCCACATGTGCTTTACAATTAGCCAGCTTCGGAGTCAACAATGTCTCACTCCCACTATGTCTCACTCCCACTATGTCTCACTCCCACTATGTCTCACTCCCACTATGTCTCACTTATTATTATTATTATTATTATTATTATTATTATTATTATTATTATTATTATTATTATAGATGGGATAGGTCAATACCTTCTCAGCAGCCAAAAGTGAAAGGGGATTTACTGAGAAGCGGGTGTGAGGGAAACCTTACCGCGGGACGCAATCCGACGACTCCGTGCACCCGAAGTTCCCTGGCCCAGAGGTTGTCTGCGAGCTGCCGATTACACACGCTGCTTCTTGAGACAGACAGATTTCATTTACCCTGTGCAAATCATTAAACATCTTCAAATGCAACATACTACGTCCTGTACCTAATCACCGTCTTGCGAAGACGATCGTTCATTGAGAACATAAGGGCGGAGGTTGGAAGAATGAAAAAAATAATTTCTAAAGGAAAAAAATATATTGTTTTATAATTTAGTACATTTTCTATATAAATATTACGTAATAAATAATAAATTTGATAGAATTATATGATAAAATATAAGAAATATCTCATTAGATAGAAATCATTTTCAATTTACTTTCGGATATTTATAAAAATGTTCCATTCTGGAAATTTGATTTTGAGAAATAAATTATCCATTATTAAATTATCCATCCAATTACTCACATTTTGTGAAATAAATTTAATATTATACACTTTTTAGACAGTTAATCACATTTAAATTGTGGCATGGGTAAGCATTTTCCATTTGTTCATTGGTATAATTTTGACTAAATACAAAATGTACTTTTCTTTCTTCATTTAACCGCCTTTATTTTTCCTATTCTCATGATTCTAGTTTCACATGTTAGTATTAGAGCACAGAAGTTAAATAATATGGTTTGTAGGGTAAAGAAAAGGAAGAAAATGGTAAGTATTTCAAAGGACATTTGCGAGAAAGACGAAAGTAAGTAGCCAAGCAACTTATTTATTTTTTCACATAAAATTCCTCATAGCAAACTGTTCGAATAAGAAAACCTTCCTCAGCTTACCCATTGTGGGTGAGAATACACACCAAGAGAAAAATACGACAAAGGAACAGAAATGGAACCGAACGATTCGGCTTTAGGTAAGCCTACCTCTGAGGAAGAAAGGAAGTACTACCCTAGGAAGAATGAAAAGAATATTGGAAATAAAAGGGTTGGCAGAGGACTCGAGGCGAGAAAACAAACATTCTGGCATTTAAAGAACAGGGGCTCGCAGAGAGGTAGAAACCGTCGAGGCAGGTCGTCGACACGGCCGCGGAACGGGAAAAGGGTGGGGGGAGCAAAGGGGAATACGTATACGCCGAGAAACTGGAAGGAGGATGGGGAGGATGGGGGGGGAGGGAGCGTCGCGAGAAAACGGCATGTCGACGTCTACCGGGAGGGGTGTCCTACCAGGAGTACACGCTCTGATCTCCTGCATGCGCTGCTGGCGCGTTGCCACGACGCGGCGCGCGCCGCAATTGTTTCTCCGCTCCCCCCCTCCCCTCGTCGTCGAGCCGTTGAGCGAAAACGCCAGGACGTTTTTCCGCTGTTTTACTCTTCGCCGCCAGCTCGAGAAGATCCGCGCTCGACTGTGATACCGAATCCCGACGCCCTTCAGGGTCGACTGAATGCCGAGGAATGCAGGCGAGAAATATAAGTCGGACGCAGTACAGCGAGTGCAGAGGCGTTCGACGGAGAAGAATCGATACATCGGTTGAATGCGGAGTTTCTAAGTTGGCGTGCAGTGTTCATATCGAAACGCTCCACGCAGTCGATGTGTCTCGTGTCTTGTCGTTTTTTTTTCTCTCCAAGAGAACAATCCACTTGAGTGAGGGGATGTGGGGATCCGTGATTTTGTGAGAGCAAAGGTTTCCTCTGCTCCCGCTTGCTGATCTGACAGGCTTCCATTCGGTACATTACTTTTTGAGTACTTTTCATCATGAAGAACCACTTCGAGGAAGTTGAATTTCAAGATCAAATTCCATCAGGGTTTTTTTCCTCCACGATGCACATTTTCATATACTTTTTGTCATCTTTGTTTTAGAAAGTCACATATAATCGTTTTCCTGTCCCGAAGAAAAAATTAATTTCATATTCAATTTTGTTCCCGATATGAAAAAATTATATATTTTACTTTGTTTTTCCTATTCTCTTCCGTAAATGATGCAGAAGTCATTCTCTTAGAGACCTGTAAGCACTCGTTAAACACGTAAATCGTAAATAGAAGAAAACAATTCTTTGATATTTTTTGGAGTTAACAGTTAATATATTCATGTGCTCATGGTCATTACTTATGTAAATATTATTCCCCATTAATCAGTTTATTTACATAGCAAATGTTTCCAATACCTAAAACCATTTGTGGTCAAAAAATTGAGTTATCGACTTTATTATATAAAGAATATACAATGATATTTATTTAATGTTGAGTAACGAAATCACTGATGTAGTGTTGTATTCTATTACTACATTTCAACTACCATAGGCGTTATTAGAATAGATAAAATTTGATATTTCTTGCAATACTCGGAGGCAGTTATATACTCGTCGATCAACGGCAACTGCGTTGCAATATTGCAAGGGACGAGATGCATTACCCATTCAGAAGACGTAAAAATGCTCGGCAAAAGGTTCACGAACCAAGAAGCGAAGCAGAAGCGCCCGAGAGAGAGATTCCTATCACTGGCTTCCCTTTAATTGTGTTTTGAAAGCCATTTCCATAATCTGAGCTTTTTATTTTAAAGTTACATCAATCAGTGTGTTCGTTAGGAATCCCACTACAATTTTACATTAATTTCAGATGTAGTACTTACATTATAACACTAGTACTATATGAAAAGAAAGAAGTTATTTCCATCGATTTTCATGAAAACACCACCCTACTTTCAAATTATTGGCATGCATTTCGTACGTTAAATGTCTCCGCAATAAAATACGTCAATAGTATCTCATTTTTGTTCAAAATCACAGAAACACATTTTACGAGCTGACGTAGCATAAAATTGACTCGATGTCGGGCAGATAGAATAGAAAATATCAAGAGCAAATAATACAAAGTAATCGGGTAATATGTTGGATGACATTTTCATGCAATTTTTTTCAGGAGATAGAACGTCTGCACGTTCAAAACGCTTTCTTGTCAAAGCTTTGCTGTGTTCACTAGTGTAAAGCGATGCTCACTAGTAGGGGGTATTACATTGTAACATACGATTGTGCTGTATTTTAGTCAGAGTTTGCAAAGACGTCAAAAATCCCTATTGAACAAAGAAAATAGATTCGGTAATTTAAATGGATAGTAATCGCCCTTCTCCCTAATGCCATCCAGCATTGATTCAGCAACATTTCGTGGATAATATTCAAAGCGTTACGATGCAATGATCATTAACATGCTTGCTATGTATCTTTGCATACACATTGTGGATATCATAAAATATGTATTACCAATCTTAGTTAATTTTCTTCAAACATTACACACATTATTTTTCCATTCTTTGAAGGTTTGAAGGTAATATGTAATATTAGTGTTAAAAATTGCGTTATGTACAAGGAACAATTATAAATAAAATTAGTTAAGTGAAGATTTCGAATTTGTCACTATTTTCCAAACTTTCTACTGCGGTAGTAACTTTCTGAGTCAACATGTGGTAGCACAGCAGTCGTTAGAAAAATGGCCGACATCCATATTCGTAAATAGACAGCGTTATTTGATTAACTGTACTGCAGAAGTGAAATGTTACATATCAATTGCGTCGCATTATCTGCTTCGCCTAAGAGTGCTGGCTTCCCCTGTTCCAACATCGTACATATTTTTTTTTTACTTTTTCCTGAATGCGAATGCTCATTTTACCACCTGCATTCGAGAATTCAATCACATTATGTGGTCTCTTACGAGCATTGACGTCGGTCATTTTTCAATCTGCTATGCTGCCTTACTGCTGTGCTGCCACATGTTGACGCAGAAAGTTCCTACTGCGGTGGATTGTAGAAGGTGGTTTGGGTAATAGGGACTAATTCAAATTTTTTATTCGACTAATTTTGAGTAGGAAGCACAACATTCTGACTGTCACAATATATATACATATATACATACATATATGTGTGTGTGTGTGTGTTTGTGAGTGTCTATAGTGCACAATTGTGAGCATTCACTAATTTTTTGGCGCCTTGCGTCCTCCACTGTCGGAGGGGGGGTCTGCCATTGGACGGGGCGTGATGGCACCGGCGGGCGGCGCGGCGGTTGCAGCGGCGCGCTGGGACGCTCCCGTCAGGCGGCGCGCACCTGAGCCCCAGCCAATCG
Source organism: Gryllus bimaculatus (assembly GCA_017312745.1). Classification (NCBI taxonomy): domain Eukaryota; kingdom Metazoa; phylum Arthropoda; class Insecta; order Orthoptera; family Gryllidae; genus Gryllus; species Gryllus bimaculatus. The sequence goes on from BOPP01000019.1 coordinate 12,807,417, forward strand.
GGGGCCGCCGCCAGCGCCCGTAATATGTTCCAATAACTGTCAGCACGCAGGCGACACTTCCGCGACGTCGCCACGGACGCCATCTCTGCCCCCACCCCCGCTGCCTCAACTGCCGCCTCCGCCATCGGCCCCGCCCCGGCCGCTGCCACCGGGGCGGCGGTCACACCCAAATCCACCGAAACAGTTGTCACCGGTAATGTTGTTTTCCGCACACACACACCCCCCTGATACCGCTGTATCGGGTACCAGCGCCGTCGCTGCGACAATGCACTGCGCCGTCACGGGCCGACTCTGGCGTTGCCATACACACGTTTCCACCGCTATCATTCGGATTTTACCGCTCGCACCATCGATACTTTTCCACATGCTGTTCGCACAACGTCCACGCAGTTGTGAATACTACGGCTGGCATTCGCAGTTTGGTTAGGAAGTTCATAAAAAAACGCAAATTCAGCACGTAGTTTTGTATGAAAGCTCGTAGTTCTGTATATATAAAGAGAAATCAAGAGTACTATCGACCTTTGCGATCCTTGTTCGCATCCAGATACAAAATCAATGACTCGCTTCATCATTAAACTGCACATAAAACAACGTTTCATTGATTATTTTATGTTTCTGAGCGTGTTAACCCAGTTTGGACATTATACCCTCAGCAGTAATGAACTGTTTGTTGAAGCATTCGCCGTTATTGATGCGAGAAACCAAGAAAAACTGTGATCAGAGCAGTCGGCAGGAACAATTCTTCTCCAGAGAGTAGCAATATTGGACATAGGTATGAATCAAGTGCCGAAAATTTCCCGCCTTCAGAACTCGAACACTAGGTCTTCCTAATCAGCGACGCTTGACACGGAACGCCAATGCTGCCAATGAGCCATTCCAGCGTGTCTCTAACGCAGTGACTGTGGTAGTCTTTGCACTGACTGTGGTACTCATTCCAGTGATTAAAGAAGTATTTGCAGTGATTGTGGCAGTCTTTGAAGTGACTGTGACAGTCTTTGCAGTAACTGCTCAGTTCATGCCGTTCCTGTCTCTCCTCATGCCTCCATCTCACACTTCCCCCTCCATCGTCCACGGTCTCGCCTTCCCTCCGTTCAGCATCTGTTTCACTTGCCCTGCGGTCTCGGCGCGGCGCGATTCTCCGCCCACACTAAGGAGCGCCCGCTGATGGAATTCGGCGCCCGGCTACATCTGTAATCAATGTCGCGCCGCCACGCGAAGGGTAATGAATATAAACAGCGGCTCCGGCGCCGCCTCATTAATCTTCTTCGGGCCCCCGGAGGAGAGGAATGCCTCCGGAACGCGGTCACCGCCGCCGCCGCCGCTCCCGCAGCAGCCGCGGCTAACACCGCCGCCACGGACTCCGCCTCCCTTCCCTCTGGCCGCGCCCATTGCCGCCTCCGCTCGTTACCGACACTGCGGCTCCTGCCGCACCAAGTCGACTGCGAAAGTAACCACCGGCGCCGCCACACTACTTCCACCACTACCACCACCGCCAACCCCATTGCGAAGATCACTTTCACCGCTGCAATCATCACCGCACCACCATCACCACCAATCCCACTACGAAGACCACTATGACCGCTGCAAACACCACCCCTCCACCACCACCACCACCACCACAACCAACAACAACAACAACAACAACCCTCTACAAAGACCACTATCACCGTTGCATACACTACTACCATCAACACCATCGCTACCACCATCACCACCATCACTGACACCACTTCCACCACCATCAACCTCACCAAGACCCATCATTAATGCTGAGATCGCCACCGCCACTGCTAAGACAATCATCATTACTGCAAAGTCAACCACCGTTACTGCAAAGATTTCCACCGTTACTGCAAAAATTTACATTACTGCAAACAACACCACCGTCATTGCAAATTACACTGTTATTTGTGGCTATCAATTTGCAAAATTTGAAATGTAGAGAGGAATTAGAATTAGTTCCTGTAATAAATATTTTATATTGCACTAGCAGAATTGCGCCCCGTCGCCGTCTCCCCGCTCCGTCAGCGCTGCTACGACCTGGTTGTTCTCGCGTCGCAATCGTCCCCTCGTTGTCCTCTCTTCACCCAACGTTACTTTCTTTCCGTCTATACACCACTTTCTCCGACACATAGCAACGCACAGTTGTAGAAAACACGTGTTGTAAGTACTGTTTATACACATTGTATTATAATAAACATTTAAGTATTCAATTAGAATTTTTCTTTAGGAAGGTAACAATTTATCAATTGATACATTAGTTGCTTTGTGCTGTAAGAGTGATTCTGCCGGAAGTCTCAGCAGTTTTTAGGTGCAGATGGTGCCTAAAGAACATCGAACAACTGCAGATTCGTAAGGCTTAGTGTACCTTCCTTTATGTTAAATGTAGTATTTTTCTCTCTACAGAGCCGTTTAGCCATCATAATCGGGAGGTGGGCACGGCCAACTTTAAGAATTAATTTCAGGCCACCACCTACAGCGTAGCAGAATGCAGGCGACGAAAGTGACGTCTGGGCTTGCATACCATACCAAAACATTTCTGTCATTCGTAGTATGTAAATTAATTTTAAAATAAATGCTTTCTAATATTGAATTATCAAACAACATCAATCAGCACCAAGTACCAAGCCGGAGCAGTACTCTTAACAAACGTGCCAAAGACCGAGTGCGAGATTTTTTCCCCATCCTTTCTCCTCATCTTCCCTTAAGCGTGCACTATATTACCACACATGTCGGAAGCCCAGTAGGGATGTTAGAGCTAGATATGTCCGCATAGGTACCACGTTGGATAATATACCTGGAGGAGGAAACCCGGAGGCTAACAATAGTGCGAGTAACAAAGTTCAGCGCCAGATCATTGAGGGAGTAACACAATCTCTTCGCAGGATATAACAAGCACTATACTTGCAGGATTCGTGAAACTTCTATTTCCCTGCGTATGCGATTCCATCACCGCTCTCCCGAGCCCCTCCGCCCGCGCATTCATCGTCTTTCTTTTCCGCCGTCATCGTCAACACACCCCTTTCTTATTCCCTAGACTTCTCATCCACTGGAATCACTTCATTTCTCAAAAATCTAAGCGACTTGTTTTTTATTTATTCTACTTCTGTAAGAGGTCATTGCTGCTACTATGTCCCCTTGTTTGTAGTTCCCATTTAACAAATGAGCTCATTCAGGGTTACACATCCTGGTCAAACCCTGGGAAGTGTTGGTTATGTAACCCTAAATCACGTTAGTTTTCCTTGATATATTTTACGGGGTCGTAATACTCGTCTCTTCACATTATCTATATATCTAGCTCTTTTGAGTAATTTGTGTATTATTAGTTTACCATTTGTTATTCAAGTATATGAATTATTAGAATCATTAGTAAGATATTGACATAAGTTATTGCTCTCATCTCGTGTGCGTCACCCTTCCGGTCTCCAATTCCGTCTTTTCACAAAAGACGTTGATGCCAGCACACTGAGCACAAAGCGTCCAGACAGTATGAAGAGATAAAAATAATAAGATTGTAAGTGCCTTTTATTTCTCTCCAGAATCATTTACTTCCTTTTGGATTCATATATTTCCATCCTTTCATACACAACTTGAATATTCCCAAATAAAACAATGCCAGGATCTCTTAAAACAAACCGATTTGCAGAACATTGATAATTTTTGTCAACGAAAATATTATCTACAAAAATAAAAAATATCGTATTGATTGATCTAATATTACGTATTTATTTAGTATTTCCATATCAAACTTGAACCTATTCTTACCCAGACCTAAGGCTCAAAAATTCGGATGCTGTTAAACAATCTGAAGTTGTTATCAAAAAGCAAGTAGTCAATATCATGAACGTACCTCCATTAACGTTTCAAGGAAATCGACGCTATGCGGTCAAGCAGTTGCCAAACGAAACATTTGAGGGCTCGAGCACAAAGTGGAAAGTCATAAGACTGATTTTGATCGAGACAATGGTAATAGGTTTATTTGTGTGAGTACGGTTATAAATGCTAAGTGTGATAGTGAACTTATAGCTAACATAACAATTTATGTGTGCGTAAAAGCAAAAAGCGATCGTCATAATTGTTAAGAAAATATTTCAAATTCAAACTTGAGAACATTGTTAGTACATACAACGTTTAGACTGTGAATTTAAGAGTATTGACTTCATGGAGAAGCATATATTTTCCTCAATGCGCTTGGGAAATTAAAAAAGTTGTACAAAAAACTTAAATGTATCTTTTTTCTGGGAAGTATGCGAACAACCGATATATACTCACCATTTCAAAACTTGCAGAAGCGAATAAATATTTACACCTGATTATAAGAACTGATTTATAGCTAATGTTGACGTTTGGACGCGTAGATAGCGTAATATATCATGCAATTATTAATGATTTATGAAGTAATATAGTATATATTTTACAAGAAATGGCTGTTTGGAGAGTACTAACGGATGGCAACTAGACCCAACTAGAGCAATGGAGAGTGAACACGCCAGAGACCATAAATCACTAGGTTGAGTTAACGGAAGTAGTTTGAACGTGGGTGTTTCAGCAACGGTGTACCGCAGGGTCTTGGACGGCATAAACAGGATAAAATAGTCTCAAGTCCCAGAAGAACAGAAAAGACCACCAACGTCTGGAAACGTAGTTGAGGTACAAACTTCGTAAGAAATTGTTCCCGAGTTTCAAGCGCCAGTCGTTAGCGAGGAGGCGCAGGTGCTCCATTGACGTCACGGTCGTCAAATTAGAAGTTTCGCGATCTCTCAACGTTCAACATGGTAAAACTCTCAATTGTTCGTATTATGTTGCAATCAGCCGACCGAGTTTGAACTTAAAGTGTTTTGTAGATTTCTTTGTCGGATAAAAGTTACGAATTATTGATGAAATGCGTTCTTGAAATCAAAGAATAATAAGTAAAATATTGACTGACGCACAAGAGGTTTTGAGTGATGTTTGTAATCATCGGTTCTGTCTGCATGTCATCTACGCAGTTGTGAATACTGCGGTTGGCTTCTGCAATCTCATAACGAGAGTTTACAAGAAAAAATAAATTCAGAACTTAGTTCTCAGGTAGAGAAAGGGAGACATTATGAGCTATATCGATTCTTTTTCTCACTAATATACAAAATCAAGGTCGCGTATCATCCTTAAGCTGCATTGAAATAAAGTAATAATTGCGTAAGTTTATTTTGTTATAAACTAGCAACCAAGAAAAAGGATATTTAAAAACGTTTATAATCCTGAGTGATAACGAAAAATACGTTATGCATATGTACTCTTTTATAGCCGCTATCATTTTAGTAATGTACATTCACACATTTCTGAACTACTTTATAGCAGCCAATTCTGTCGCAGATGGCGTATTCAAAGCTTTAAGACTTTATATTGATCAGAGTAATACATTAAGAGCATCACAAAGGATGCATATTGAGAGTATTTGACTGCACACTCATGAATTCCGAATAATCAGAATCAAATATGTAAATTCAAAGTTCCAACTGCGTGAACGTCCGTATCCCCGCTTCTGAAGCACACGCTATTTCTCACCGAAGCTTCGTTTTTCGTTCCTCGCCCACTGACATGAAGATAACTCCGCCTCGCTATTCACGAAGCAAATAACTCGCCGCTGCGATCGCCGAGGCTATAAATCTCCAGCCCCGCAGCCGGTTATTAACAACCCCTTAATAAAAGGCGGGAATCACGACCTTCGGCGTTTATCAGATGCTTGTTAGGCACCCAGCGGCCTCGCCAGCGCAAAGGGAGGGGGCGGGGAGGGGGGGACCGCCCGAGCGATGGTTGCTTTATGGGACAACTGTCCCACCCGCTATCGTCTTTCACGTGATGAGAAGTGGCCTGCTGCTGAGGCGCAGGCGAGGCGCCGCCGACTGCCTGTCAGCGCCGCTTGAAATATGGCGGGCCCTCGACCGCTCGCGACCCGCCGCCTGCTCTCCCCCTCCCCTCCCCACCCTCCCCCTCCCTCGTCCTCTGGTGGCGGAGTGGTCGCAGTTGGCGCGGTTGCATGTCGTCTTGCATAAAACGCGAATAGTTCCGGCGCTGGGGCTGACTGCAGGAAGTGAGTCGCGGATTACCGCACGAAGACCCTGAAACCTGGTAATTCCGTGCGTCACATCATCGTTGCGGTCTGCTTTCTTTTGTGATTTATGGAGACATTTGCATATTATTTGCGGTACGCTTTTATTTGCACTAAAAGTATTTTCGTGTTTCGTATACGGGTGTATTTCAGGTAGCGTGCTTCAAAAAATTGCGAACATTACTTAAATGTTGATAAAGAACTACCCAAAAGTCAAGGAGTAAATAATACACACTTTCGCTTAATTGTGACCAAATTATCAGATAAATTACCCCCCAAAAAATCGTCTATTCCAAAATTTGCGTAAACGAGTTTATTTCGCATCGAAGTATTTTAAGAAAAACGAGATGAAAGAATTTTGAAGAAATGTTGTGTTTCTTCAACGTAAGAACAATACGGGTATCTGCAGACAATTGTGTCTAACCAGCATTAAATTCGCGGCCCCAGAATGATAAGATATATAGTTTCCAAAGACCTATTCTCTCCCATCAACATGCATTATACACAACGTTTGCTACATAGCATTTTAACATCCTACGTGAGATGTGTTGGAACAAATGTTTCAAGTGCTGACGAAGGAACAATGTAGTCCGAATGGGTGGCAAACTAAAATATTTTTTTTCTTTCACCTAACATCCCGTGACCTTCATAGAACAGATTAATTCACATAGAACACTAATGTCAATTTTCTGAGATGCATTTCGGTTTTGCACAGCTATATGTTGCAGAATTTTTTTTAAACTTCTTGAAAACTGCTCATGAGATAAACCGGTAAACATACAGACAGGTATCATCCAAGAGAAAATCTACATTGTCTGGATTTGAATGAAGAAAAATGCGTATTTGTCAGGGTAAAAATAACAAGAGTGCATAGTAAGTTTCCGTGTATGTAACGTTCCTGCGAAGGAATTTCAATTCAAAAATTACAGCGCGTCTTTCTTTTTACACACAACATTTACCTCTCGAAACGACCAACAACAATGTCTCATAAAAAGGACAACGAAAAATACGATAAGTTCCAGACTGTAGCGAAGATAATTTTACGATTATTCGTGTCCCACAGACACAAACAAGAGACAATAAGATCGATATTATAAACACGGACCTGTATTTAAAAAGATAGCATACCTTCTGATTGGCAGAGCTCCATATTTGAGTATGTGTGGTGTATGGAAAATTAATATTCCTCCAGAAAGATTTCTCGCATATGATATCAGTACAACGAATTCTATCTCTAAAAAGTTTTTGAAAATAACTTTATGACCTTTTTTCATTTCCATGTTATACAAACATGTACAGTAGTGTCAATGATCGAGTATCTTCTCAGTAAATACAAACTAGGAAACGAAAAATGTCAGTCTAATAATCATGGTGCGAATATTATTTGCCAAAAATTTGTGAACCGTTGAAATTTCTCTGATTATTATGAAGTTGCTGAGAGAAATGTAATTTATACGTAGATCGCATTATTTTTCATGAACTTTTCTTCATCATTTGATTTAAGGGTTTAAAACGAAGTTCAGTACTTCAGTAGCTTGGCCACAGACCACTGTTTTATAATTAAATTGCATCAGTATACGTGATGAGTAGAATATCTAGTTTTTAGTTTCAGCACAGGATGACGCTGACGCCTTCTTCTCGTTCTTAGACCGGGCATGGTTACGCTACCCTAGACCCGTCGTGTAGGTTAATGTCAACTCCATCCGACTAAGTCCGGAATGTGTCACGTACCTATCTGAGACTTTATTCACTTATTTTCAAAAACGTGAATCTAGTGTCTCTTTCAGTAATAAGACATTCACATTTTATCGTAGCACATACAAAAATGAAGACATAATTGTTGCTTAATTTCATGAGAGGTATTCCAAAACTGACGTTTGTCAAGTTATGCAAGTGAATACTAATGTACTGAAAGTTCTCGACTGTCCAAGTGACGCCGCGTAGATAGCAGTGATGCCGACATTCCCGACTATGATGAATTAATGCCTTATTTTTACGTGGCGAGACTTGGGCCATTCAGGCCCGCTCTTCCGTCTGACCACGCAAATTTCGCTACGATCCTTTCACCAACTAGCAGAGGAAGGAGGTATTTCTTGGGCGAGAACCAGGCGATTTTTGAATTTAGCTCAGAGGCGTCATTTAGGATTGAGGATCTTTTATATGGAAGTAAATCTACTAACATGGGACAGCCGGCTTTACTTCCCGTCCGAAGGAAGGCGAAAGAAGGGTATACCAGTCCAATACGCTAACCGTCACACCATTTCCGCGCAATCGTATCGTGGTCTTCTTCAGAGCTGGAATGCATCGGTGTGATGGGCGCTAGGGTTTTTATGCTCTGTGGCTGGGTAGAAACCAGAATGTGATTTGCTGGTCCAGTCAGGAGAGATTGGGCGGTGGCATCGGTACGGGATGGAATCGTTGGCCTCGGGACGGCTTGGTGTAGTCCGAGATCGGATTAACTCAAGACACGGATTTACGATTGAATTTAACGAATTTAGTGAGATTAAATGCGTCATTATGTAGGAAATTCGTAATGTGCTATGTTTCCACATCGAACCGCGAAAGCGTCTAGTGTAAATGGGAAGTAATCAGAGTAAGTGATGAATCGAGTACGAGTAAATTGAAAACTGGAAGTCTGCGTATCTTATAGTAATATAATTATCAGGTTGTTTACACAGTTTGTGAGAAGTTTTATATTATTACTCAATACCATTTCTTATGCATTCATAAATATGCACATTAAAATATTTAAATGTGGAATTATAATGTTTACAAATGTTCATAAATTATTATATTAACCTCAAAACGAAACAATATAAGACACGACGTACCAAATAATTAACAACAAACAAAGTCTTGAAAGAGTTCCAAAGAAGGATAAACATCACAACCAACAATAACCCAGAATACAGTAACAGATATAGTAATAAATTGAACATTTCTGTCGAGTCACAGCAGAACACGGTATTTATCCAGAAACAGTGCTTTCCATCCGACTGGTTCCTTGCAGTCTTCATCTCATTTCATTTCTTCTCGGGTCATCTCGCAAATAACAACATCCAGTCGATACGCAGTGCCTCGTATTTACCCGATCTGGAAATATGAATGCCGGAAATAAGCGTCAGCGTTCCGGAAATGCGGAAGAACGGGAGGGCGGGCCAGAGAGAAGGGGAGTTGGAGACGACAGGGGACGACGGCTTTGTTGTAACGCACAACGAAGGCGGCAGCAACAGGAACAAACAAGGCCGCGTTAAAGATATCAGGCACGAAGCGAACCAACTGCCTCAAGCCCCTCGTAAAGATGACGGATATGCGTTAGGCGGGGGAGGGGGGGCGAGGCGGCGTGGGTGGAACTGGTGTTGTGTTCATAGCCGTAAAAGTTTACGATTATGGCGGGCCGGTGAGGCGGTGGTTGCGCTGGCAAAGGCTACAGTTGCGGCGGTGGCACTGTCGGTGGGGTAGAATGGAATTAGCGGTGACGACTGGGCCTCTGGTAACAGTGTCGGCGGTGGCATGGCGAATGCGGAAGTAGTTGCAGGGAAAAGTGTCGGGAAGGCGAGTTCTGGGGACGAGCTGTAGATGGCGCTGGGATGGCGGCGAAGAACTCCCGATGGAGAAAGTTGCAACGGGTTCGGGACGCAGGCAACGCGCGGTCCAGGGCCTAGTGACGCGGAGGAAATGAAACGCCGTGAGGATAGGGGGACGGAGCGACGAGGGCGGGCGAGGAGGACGGAAACTTCTCTGCACCCCGCTCAGATCGCACACCGACCCTTCAGAGACTTTGTTTCGGCGGCGTGGTCTCCGAGAACGGAATGCGGTGGCCTTTTGGACGGCGCGCTCTAGACGGCTGCACGCGCCAACTTTCTCCTGAATGTGATCGTGGCCGGATGCGTTTATGTGGACAATTTCGAGGGATGTAAAGAGACGCCGTGGAATGCGTGATTGGCGAAACAAGGCGTCTAAGGGAAAGGAATGCGATTGTTGAGGAAGGTTGGTACGATGGTTTATGTGGGTTCTGGGGTTGGAGATGTGTATTGCAAACGTAGATCATGAAAATGGATCACTTCATAACATTTATTTATGGAATAAAAACTAAATTGAAGAAAAATTTTATACATATAAAATTTAATATGATAATAAAAGAACACGCACGTCAACGTTGATATTTTAAAAGTAGTGTGAGTTTACGGAAAATTTATAAAATTATTTTCAGAAATTCCATGTCCATCACAATAACAAATATTCAGTCACGTATCCATTATTAATCAGTTCGATGAGAGTAATAAAAATGTATTTATAACAGCTACATCTTAATCTTCATACATTCAGTGAATTCTGAATTTATTATCCTTTTCCGTTCATTTCGTGGCATAATGTGTATTGAACCAACTTCAATGAGGCTCTAAAAAAATTCTCAAAATATTATTTCAATATTTTTAATTTTATGATGTTTGCGTTGAGACTTATGAGTCATAACTTTAGAGAAGTGAAGGTCATGTTTCTAATAAGTGATAGTTAAGTTAAAAATTTCTATTTCGTGCAAACCACACTCAAACAAAAAAAGGACATCGTCCCTGCCCGAGAATTTCTGCTTCCCTCCCAGCCCCCAGCCCCCGTCCGTTGTGCAGCAGTCCTTTCTTTCCATCGCTGCCTTCCAGAGCAACAGTCAAAGTGATCCACCCTCGAAACTTAGCCGGGCCCGCCTTGAGCAGCAAAACCGCCTTTGACGGACTGCCGTGTTTCGTTGCATGCTCCGGATCTTTGCCAGCGCGGGGCGGGGCCGTACGGGAGCGGGCACCGGGCGGGCGACGCGGGCGACGGGGCGACGGGGCGACGGGGAACCGACGGGGGACGGGACCGCGGGAGACGACGGGGCGGACGGACGACGGGGACGACCGGGGACGACGCGGGATCGACCGGGGAGCGCGGGACGGGGCGACGGGCACCGGGGCGGAGCTTTGGCCGACGGGCGACGGACGACGGCGACGGGGCGCACGGGGGCGACGGCGGCCGGACGGGGGCGACGGGGCGACCGTTGGACGAGGGGGACGGGGAGCGACCGGGGCCAGGGCCGACGGGCAATCGGGGAGGGGCGACCGGGACGACGGTGGACGACGCTGGGACGACGCGGGACGACCGGGTCGACAGGGACGACGCGGGACGACGGGCGCGACCGGGCGGCGGGACGACGGGGTACGACGGGGACGACGGGGACGACGGGGCTGACGGGGCGCTGACGGGGCAAACGGGTGGCCAGGGCGACGGGACGGCGGGACGACGGGGCGACGGGGCCGGACGGGCGACGGGGCGACGGGGGCGGAATCGGGGGCGACGGGGGGAACGGGACGCGACGAGGGCGACGCGGGAACGACGGCGGCCGGACTCGGGCGCGACGGGGCACGGGGGGGAGGGGCGGGAGGGCCGAGGGCGGTGGGAGGCGACGGTGGCGGATGCGCGCGATCCGTGGCCGGACGGCCGTGCATGCGCAGGACTGGGGTGGGTGGGCGACCGCTGAGGACCCCGCGCGGCTGGGTGGAGCGGGTGAGGAAGGAGGAGGCTAGCGCGAGAGCGGAGGAATATGGAACTGCACGGGACCGGGATGGGGCGGGATAAGGCCCTCGCGGGCTGAGATGAGGCGGGGATGCGCACGACCAGAGAGAGCAGGGTGCACGGTAGCAACCGGGAGGGGCGGTGTGAGACAGCTACTGGAAACGGGCTCGGTCGCGCGGGGTGCGGCCGGAGGCAGCGAGCGGCGCGCGCGGTCGTGAT
>BOPP01000019.1:12829578-12847595 GCA_017312745.1 Gryllus bimaculatus
GGCGGCGTCGCGACGCCGAGCGAGCGGACGTCCTGCGGCGCGCCCATACTTCGCGCGCGCCGCGCCATCACGCCGACGCGCGGCGATTGTTCGGCACGCCGACCCTCGCGCCCCTGGCGGCCGCCCGCCGGAATGCCTCGCTGGACGCAATGCCCGGCCGGCGCCCGGAGAAACGCCTGTGACGTGCGCGCGACAGCGGGCGGCCCAGGACCCAAGGCAGCCTTCCGCGCGGGGCCCGCCGGCAGGTCATTGGCGGAATTAATTCGCGTTGTATGGCGGAGCGGGAGCGTTGGCGACGAATGCTTGTGGGTTCCACTCCCGTGAGGATCTTTTTCGTTCTGAAACGACTGCAGGTTTTCACTTTGGATTGGGACGTGGAAAGTAATGACAAACCAACAAGTATCTATTCTCATTTTTAACATCAATCTATTTCCTGTTGGTGTGATACTTTACACCAGATGAAGGGGTGAAAACTTAGAAAGAGAAGAGTATTATATTCCTAAGCGGTAATGAAGCAAGTCCACCTTTCATGTATTTACTGGCACTTTTTTTCTTTCTAACGATATAATTTGAAAATTGTAAAAGGGGTTTCAGGAGATAATTCAGTGTTCGAATATGTGTTACGGATGGTCATCGCACGAACGGACTACAGTTATCACGATCAAATATTTATTATTTGCATTTTGAAGGATCTTGAACAACATTTTTCTCGTTGTGGTTGCTTTTTTTTCATGACTGAAATCTTCCGAGTTTTAATATTTGCAGCAAATATGGATTCAATTTTCTCACTTTTTGGCTTTTAACCTTTTCTCATTCCTTCATTCAATTCTTTTTTGTAAAAAAATTCGCTTTTTAACCGGAACACCTACTACTTCGTCCGATATATAAAATATAAAAAACATTTCAATTTCCATACACTGGTAGTTTTCAGAAACGTGTTTGTGCTGATTACTCGCCGCTCTCGTTAGAAGTCCGTGTCTGCTTCCCCTTCCGTCCGCAGCTCCCCGTTCCAGTCCCTGCCCTGTCACCTTGCCAGATGCGATCCTCGCTTGCAGCTTCCCAACGTGGTTGCAAACAACTCCGAGGAATTGCACAGACGTGCTGCGAACTGCAAACATCGTGTTTTACGCCGCGTCCTACTTCGGTCGACCTAGTCGAAGTTAGTTGAGGAGCACTCATAATACTGAACTCTGCTTTACTTTAGGATGTGTATGGAATTATGGTTTATCTTCACTGAACTTCAATTTCGAAAATACAGGAAATAATAATCAACGTTTCAGATACTGGCTTTATTAAGTATTTCTTTTTAGGATAGATAGTTCACTAATATGTGAAGAATGCCAATATACGAGTATTGTTTACTCCGAAGATTGCAGTATCTAGTGTCACTTTTTAAAACACGGAGAATTCAACGTTTTTAATGATAATTCCGTTATCACCCCTACTTCAATTAACTTCAGTTAAATTTATTGAAATATGTGAGACAAACATGTATCACAAGTAATAGGAGAACATAAAAATTTAATAATATAGATGTATAGTTTGTAGGAAATCTTAATTCCATTATATTTCTGAGACAGCAATGGCAGATCTCTTTTTAAACACTACTCTTTTTAAACAGTTGTAATATTGCTTTCTCTTTCATGCAATTAATGAAATTAAAAATTAACTATTAGATTAAATATAGATTAATGAATAATATCATTAAAAATAATTTCAATATTTACTTGCTTTGCTACTCATTAGTTGGGTGAAACCTCCCATTTAAGTAACATACGAAAACATTGAGAAAATGTTGATGTGTTCCGTGTTTGTATTAATCTCTGAAACAGTTTTGTGAATTTGTATGATAAAGATAATTTTCTTTTCTTGTGACATAAGGTATATACATACGTATATTTTAATATATTAATCATACAAGGAAACCTACAGTTTAATATTGATTTCTCAGTATCAATAAGAGCATGATTCTATATTTATCCACATACACGTTATCATAATATTACATTTAAAAACCGTTTCATAATCAGTCTTTCACGCAAATCTTGTTATTTCAATCCCGCAGAAACTACATTATAAATCTTTTACACATCATGTTTTAAGTCATATGCTTCTCTAATAATATTACATGTGTTTTGTTTTTGGAAACGTACTTTCTAAATTAATGACTTATTATTTTTCAAAATAATTATAGTGTGTAAAAAGAGCAAAACATTGGAGTTGTTAATATTCACAGATACATAGAGTGTAGCGTATCATAATTTACAATAATCTCATAGTTTTCAGTCCCAGTCACATTTATGCCAGTTTTTTACAATTTTTTGCTCTATATTTTGCCTGTTTCGCATTTGCAGTTAAAATAATTTTGGTTTATACAATTCACCTAAATTTATTAATATAACGAATTCTCGCTGGGTCACATCGTTAAAAATATGTTAACTATCGTCTTCAAACTGAATTGTGTTGTACTCATATTCAGCAGTAGCTTTTGCCGTTTCCATACGTCCACATAATGGACTAGTATAAACATTCACAACTCCTGTTACATGTTTGCGAACAATTAATATGACAGGATATTAGCTCTCATTAACCCTTCAGCTCTGCTCCTCTTTCACAACCAGTTATTCATGGCTGCACACTCAACGCAGAAATGAGAATGGCGTGTCGTAATTTTTGCTAGAAATTGGGCCATGTTGTACGTTTTGTGATTCGTTCCCTGTCCATCTTCAGGGATACAGTGTCAGGTTATTAAGTATCTTATTCATCTGATTTTGACCAATGACGTTCACGAACATGTGCATTAACAACTGCTTTAACGCATGATATTTCGATACTATCTACGCCACAGGTACGTCAAGAATAACCATGAAATTTTTAATTGTATAGACCGTGTAGAATGTAATTTCTATAGAACCATAATGTTATTCATTATTTATTTCTTTTCGTCTTGGTAACTAAATATGCTCATTAATTTCTTGAAAAATTCTCCATATTAACAGCATGCGTGCAATTAAAATTTCACCGGGTATTTCTAGCTCCACACCTAGGAATCAGAATTCAGGAAAGGAACCAAATCGTTTAATTAAGAAAGTATAACACAGAAGTGGACAAGGTATTTCCAGTCGGTCATGAAATATGAACAAAAATGTACATCATTACGTACCTAGAAGTAAACAATGAATGAATAAAATTAAATTTTACTAAGTGAACGTTGAGCTTGCAGACTAAGAAAACATATAATATTAAACGTGAATAAACTAAACGTGTCATATATAAAACATTTAGTCTTAATATTACAAATCCAAAAAATTTCAATGTCAGTTGTGTTTACCTGTTCTAAAACGTATGCTATAACAAAACTGTGAAGAAGTGGCTTTTTTTTACTTCGCAATATTTATGCATGTTGTATTCTCTCTCATATCTGTCTTTACTTTTCATGGGAAATAATGCTTTCATATCTATGTCGGTTTATTCTAATATTTTATCCGTAATCTGTTCCGTACCTTCCATTTGCAAATCTTCTTGCAAACATACACAATGAAAGTCCCACTAAAATAGATTGTTTCATAAGCAATACGGCTTCATCAAATGTATTTCTTAGATATGCTTGAATTTCTCCCTTAGTATTAATAGTAATGATATGAGTGCACTGACCAATCAAAATCCCCTGACTTCTGTGATTATTTCTTTCTGTTTGCGTGGAAAATAGGGGAAAGATATGGTTACACACTTAAAATTGCTTTTATGATCAGTCGATGTGAAAATGTTTCCTTCTATTGTTTTAATTAAAGCGCACTCAAAAGATCCCATAATTGTTTAAAAACAGTAAACGGCTTGATAAACTCCACTTCATCAAAATTTACCTCTGTCTTTCATTAACAAATTTGTGTTTCGGAGATAATAATTTTGATGCTAATCGTATTAAAATAAATAGTGCCATAGTGAGTGCTCAAAATAATGTATTAAACTATGTGCTATGGGCTAAACTATGTATTGTATAGGCTTACATAGTTAAGTTTTAGAATTTCATATAAAAATATTTTCCCGTTGTTCCAAGATAAGTAATCTAAGTCATACGACACTATCTTGCATTGAGACTTTTCATCAGAGCTAAAATTGCGTTCCGATCATTACTTGCATTTCAAATGACAGGTAGAAGCAAACACAAATCACTAGAACACCTGGAGGCCGACGAATGAATGCGAAATTCGAAAGTGAGCGCCGGATTTATGTCTCGGGCAACTGTGGATTAGTAAAGCTGTCCAGCCCTCCTTGAAAATAATCACCTGTATCTTATCGTATTTGATTTATACCAATCTTCCATCATGTGGTTTCTTAAGAAGTACAATGCTCGAGAAGTGGTTGTGACTTATATTACAAAAGGATCCTTTTGGATCACAGTATTTTGGTATTGAAGAAAGAAGACGAATTCACTAACTTGGCGACATAGGGTGCGTAAATACGAATCGAGGTTTCGAATTTGTTTTGTTTTATAAGTTAACTCGCTCCCTTGTGACTTGTGAATTTATCGTCAAATTCAGATCTTTTTTTTTTTTGTATTCTCTAAGAAAAGTTAACAACAATGAACACTTTTCTAGATACTCTATTTTCTATGAACAGTGAGATACACATAGCTTTAACTGTTTGGATTTTCTATTAATGAATAAATTGTCTATAATTTGCGTCGTTATAACTTTTAGAAATTTTACCGTTTTTGTTATCCAATGGTCTAACGGAAATCGGTTGCATTTTTTCGCGCCTGAGCTTCAGCGTTTATTTATTTATGCGTCGTTAGCTACACAATTGATTTTTGCGGTTAATAATAAAATTAAACTGCTCAGTCATTTGTACTACCTGAAAACCCTAATTTAAAATCAAATATATATAGTTCATCATAATTACTATAACTATATACTATATATATATAGAATATAAGGAGTGAGTAGAGAGCGAGTAAAAAATATTGGTTGTGTGGCGATTATTTCGTGTTATGGAATGAAAAGAAACAGGCGGGAAACTTACAATATAGTTAATTTTAAACGATGGTTTTAAGCTCAAATGTTCATAAAACGCCTCATTTTATAATATCTAATAACATGCAAAGTAAATGTATGTAAGTGAAGTTTCTTATCTGGAGTATGTAGAGCGCTCCAGACCCCAGAAGAAACGAAAAACGCCCCTCTCTTAAACTTCCCGCGTAGAGTAACACCAACCTGAAAAGAAGAAAAGAGCATTGTTAGAAGAAATATGTAATTTCTGCATAGTGGAAATTACATATACGTTATAATATTATGATATAAATTCATTATAAAAGTCTCTGATAAATAATTTTTACCCAACATCACATTTGACCTATTTTCGAGCAGTTACAAGTATAACATTACAACTTATGAAATGAATTACAGTATCAACATACCAGGCTGTATCAGTAACCTGCGCTTTTGCTCACGTAACAACTGTCTCTTTCATCCTTTCTTCAAAGTTGCTCTCCGCGAAGCTCAGCAAACTTATGAGAACGTGCAATCGCCGGCCCCATTCGAATCGCAACTTCAAGAGACGGAGCTATTTCGCGGAGCTTCAGCCCTGAAGACTTAACAGGGCCATCCGTCGGAGGCGCCTTCAAATCCGGCAATTTAGGCGGCGGGCTAAATTTCCCTGGAGGAGCCGTGCTTAGATGGAGCGATGAAAGACGGGTCTGAAGAGACGCGGGGTGTAGCCATGGGCAGGAGCGACGGCTCGGGCAGCGCGGTGCGCGGTGTCTTGGCTGCTGAGCGTGCGGTAGCGGTGACCAGGCTGCAGCAGGAGGCTACCGGGTCGCTCCCGCTGATCCCCATCCTGGCGTCCGGTCCCGCGCCACACCAGCCTTCGCCCGGCAGACGGTATTCCTCGCCTGTCCCCTCCCTGCCCTGTCCTGCCCAGCCCCCGGGGGGAACAGGCGAGGAACTGCGGCGGGACACGGACCGACGCGTCCCCGGCCTTCCGACGTGGGCGGCGCCGCCCCCCGCGAACAGAGCGGCGCAGCAACACACCGACCGCTCCACGGCTGCCGAAACCTACTCAACCGGAACCTCACCACCGGCCCGACGCCTCGCAACGCAGTCTGGAGGCAAAGCGTTTCAGGATAAAGATGGTGACAAGGACACAACGACAACCGATTGCGGTGGCGAAGAGGAATGCAAGGAAACAACGGAGATATACGCGTAAGAGCAAGACAGTAGAAACGCAGCCATGACTCAAAGTGCGGAAGGTTATAAAGTATATGACTAGACAGGTGGAGCATAGACATAGAAGTTGGGAAAAAGAATGTTTGCAATAAAGAGGAAAGTCATACGCTGCACTTTCAGACTCTAGAAACGTTGATGTTCGTAAAAACTACGAGTAAGCGAGTTGGTAAGGGTACCGCGGCGCCTGAAATACAAGACGTGAGTGCATGGCAAATACCAAAAGCGGATTTACCACGAAGTGAAGTAATCTACAACGTAGGGCAAGAGATACCCACGCGATCAATATCAACCCCCTTGTGGTCGATGATATTTTGAAAGGAATCAATGATGATCAAGAAGTCTTTTGGGGGGAAGAGTGGATCATTAGCCGAATATAAACCGGAAAATGATCATAAAAATAATTGATTGCAAAATGAATATAATAGATTATTAATCACCAAAAATACTGAATGCACAAAGTATTAACGAATCTGATAATTAAATTGTTTTGTAATGTAAATCAACAAAATATAATAATAAATTTACAAGATCGTTCCACTTCTTTCGTAGCTTTCGTTCATTCTGAGAAGTTAAGATGTTTAGAAAATTCAAGAAAACGTAACTATTTATTTACACGCTTACTCCCGCACAAGGAAATACTCTCCGCAATAAGCACTGGAGAAATGTTATGGCCAGTTCTTAAAAAGCACTCATTATTTTGTAACCATTGCATTACAATAAAGACTGAAACTCAGCTGCTCGAAAGCGTCTTCAATTATTGAAAAACGAGATACTTGCAATAATACTGGTGTAAAAGATTGTTAACATTATTCCATTTTTATACAATTATTTGTGTTATAAATGTAGATGCTGTATGTTATAAAAAAACGCAAGGGTGTTAGTGAAGCACACAATTCTCTTAAAACGGGTTAATTAAAAAAATAATTTAGTCTCGTGGTCCAGAGAGTCTTAAAATTTATTAAACAACATATGAGTTTTACCAAAGGTGCCACAATAAACAACTTCTAACAGAGAATCACAACAACATTTTAAGTATTTTGAACCTCAAAATCTTATCGTTCAGAAAATAGAGTATGTCGTTTGTGTGCATTGTGGCCGAAATGTTTTAGAATTCACGTGAGTTAGACGCAAGGAGATATTCAGAATGGTTTAGTTACGGATAATATGCGTAAGGAGCGATTTATTTTCATGCTAAATACAAGTTCTGTAATAACTGGAATTTAAAGGTAAAAGACAGGATAATGAAGATTAAAATTTGCAATTGTGTTTCAGAAAAATATTTCCTGTAATTCGAACCTGCAGTTTATTATTAACACTAAGGGGGTAAAAATTAATATTAAGTGTTTAGTGTAAAGTTCGGAATCCGAAGGGGGATCACTAACAAAAAGACGCTAGATAGAGGAATTAGTAATAAAACTGGGTTATATAGAACGACAGATATCCTCGTGAACGAGCATGTGCACAACTAAGAGACAAAAATAGAACTAGAAAGAGTTACTGGGTTTAGTAAGAGCAACCTAAACAGAAACTAGAACAATTCTTGTAGTATACGTCATAGTAGATCGTATTGCGTCCGAATGCATGACGATGATAATTGTTGAGTTTTCGGGTAGAAAGAGCAACCGGTTGTAAAACCGAGGTTGATAAAGCAGGTAGATAGATGTCGAAGATAAGCCAATGTGACGAAATCAATGCCTACAATGATCGACATAGCCGAGCCGGTGGCCGAGATCACTAAGGCAGTAATGTGCCGTTGCGATCTCGGACTGAAGGATTGCGTGTTCGAATATCGCCTCGTGCATGGTGGTATTGTGTTCGTCCTTTCACACCCTATCATCATCTTACCGTGTCATCCTCACTGTTACCAGAACTTTACAAGCAATAGTGGTCGCTAATGACCTAGAAGTTGATGCGACCTTAAATAACAAAAAATGACTGACATAGGTATTCTAATTTTATTAGTAATTTTTTCACAGTATTGACCTGAACGGGAATGAGTGTATATTGCAATTAATTACTAGTAAACATGTTTTCTTAACTTTTATATTTTGACTCGACACAAAATAATTATGATACATGTACTATTAAAGACTTCATCCAATACACTTATTATACAAGTGTTACAGATCACGCTTCGAACATTAGAAACAAATGTATCGGTAGTATATTTTACTAGACTAGTCCGGAGACATAGAGGAGGCAGCGGGAGCGACCAAGGCGAGGCGCCCCAAAGGCCTCGAAGGAAGGGCGGGACACGTCCGCGGGGAGAGAGGAGGGGGTCGCGGAGTGGCGAGGACCGCGCGAGGACGGCGCGAGACGCGCGGCGGCGGGGGCGGCCTCCCAGATTGGACACCGCAAGCGGGCGCCGCTGCTGACACGGCGGATCGCGCCTCAAAGAAAAGCCCCGCGCGCCGAAACCCGAGGGGGCCGGCATGCGCGGCGGTGGACGAGGGCGCTCGAGCCGCGGGGGCGGGCTCGTGTTTCAGGGCGTTGGGATGGCGGCAGAGGGCAGAGAGCAGCAGCTGGAGGGTTGCGGGCAGGCATGATGCGGTGGGGAGTGGAGGTCGCGGAGGCATTGGGAGGCAGGCGCGGGACAGCATGCAAGAGGCGGGAAGGCGGAGACCGGCAGGGGGCGGGGATGGCGCACGGCGCTGGATGCGGGGAGAGGGGTGGGCCGGATGCCGTTGCTGGGGACAGGCAGAGGGGCGCAGGAGAGGGCGCGGAGAGGGCCAGGAGAGGGCGCAGGAGAGGGCGCGGAGAGGGCGCAGGAGTGGCCGCAGGAGAGGCCGCCAGGAGAGGGCGCCAGGAGAGGGCGCAGTGAGAGGCCGCAGCGAGAGGGCGAGGAGAGCGGCGCAGGGAGAGGGGCGCAGGATGAGGGCGCAGGAGAGGAGACGCAGGAGAGGCGCGCGGGCGGGCGCGCGGCTGAGGCAGGCGTCCCCCCCCCCCCTGGAGGCGGCCGGTCCGGCGGGGACGGCGCGGACGGGCGCGGTGGGACGGGCGCGGGGACGGGCGCGGGACGCGCGCGGCGACGGCGCGGGGGACGGGCGCGGGGCGGCGCTTGGGACGCCGGCCGAAGGGACGGGCGCGGGACGGGCGCCGGGGGAGGGCGCGGGACCGGGCGCGGGGACGGGCGCGGGGACGGGCGCGGGGACGGGCGCGGGACGCGGCGCGGACGGGCGCGGCAGGACGGGCGCGGGGACGGGCGCGGGGACGGGCGCGGGGACGGGCGCGGGGACGGGCGCGTGGCCGCGAGAGGGATTGAGAGGGGGCGGGGCGTGACGGCGGCGAGCCGGAGAGGCCTCCCCGAGAGCCTTTTGTGGTCGCTCGCCCGCCTCCCTGCGCGGGGGCGCCGCGCCGCTCAGCCGCTTGTCCCGCCGTCCCCAAGGAACCCGCGCTCTGCCCACTTCCTGTATTCAGTCGCGCTGCCCGTGCACCGGCTGGCTTCCCAATTTAGTGCAGCCTCTGCATTGTAATCGACAGGCAAAAACAACTTCTGTGTGTGATGTGAGTATGGTACTGAGTAATATATCGATCAGGAAATATGAAGAATAAACTGATAAACATTTATAAAATAACGGCTACGAATAGACAAGAGAACATATATACACATTATAAGGCATCTGAAACACAATAATTTTTTTTCAGATAGGTCTCTTCAAGCTTATCGCTTATTCTAATACATCTTTTGGGAATATATATACCAACCTTTCCCTTTATGATACCTCTTCTATTTTATCTTCATCAGCTCTAAAATTTTATTAATATGCGAATCACGTGAAATTAAAAACAAACTTATTTTTAACGAAATTATACGTAGTTATTTCCAAATATTGAGAGAGACCCAGATATTACAAATAACTTTATTTGCTTTTTATTACAATACATTCTTTCATTAAGGTATATTATTACAATCTTTTATTATAAAGATATTCCTGTAGGTGTTTATTGTATACCCAGAAGCTCTTTTTCCTGGTCACGAAATCCGTTCTCCCTCATTACTATCACCTCTTCATTGTGCTTGGAAACCCTTCTACCCTCACCCCCATCCTTTACTCGGCGCTTGCCTCTTGAGGGCAGCCGCTTCGTCGGCAGCGCCTCGTCATCCCTCAGGTGGCGCTCACCACGCCCCGCTCCTCCCGCCGCTCCACTCCAAAACTGTGAAAAGAAGTGGCTATTTTTTTTTTTTACTGCGCAATATTATGCACTGTTGTATTCTCTCTCATTACTGTCTGTATCTTTTCATGGGAAATAATGCGTTTCATAATCTAGTCGTTATTCAAGTAGTGTATCCGAATCTGCCGTACCTTCCATTATGGTGGTGTGGTCTGCAAATCTTCCTTGCAAAAACATACACAATGAAAGTTCCCACTAAAATAATTGTTTCATAAGCCCAATACGGCTTTCATCAAATGTATTCCTTAGAATGCTGAATTCTCCCTTAGTATTTAGTAGTAATGATATGAGTCACTGACCAATCAAAAAATCCTGACTCTGTGCATTATTTCTTTGTTGTTTGCGTGGAAAAATAGGGCGAAAGATATGGTTACACACTGAAAAAATTGCTTTTATATCCATCGATGTGAAAATGTTGCACTTTATTGTTTTATTAATTTAAAGCAGCACTCAAAAGATCCCATAATTGGTTTAAAAAAACAGTTTTAAAACGGCTTGAATAAACTCCACTTCATCAAAAATTACCTCTGTCGTTCTTAACAAATTTGTGTTCGAGATAAAATTGTGATGCTAATCGTATTAAATAAATAGTGCCATAGTGAGTGCCTCAAAATAATGTATTAAACTATGATTGCTATGGGCTGAAACATATGTATTGTATAGGCTTACATGATGTTAAGTTTTAAGAATTTCATATAAAAATTTTCCCGTTGTTCAAGATAAGTATTCTAAGTCCATACGACACTATCTTGCATGGAGACTTTTCATCAGCAGCTAAAATTGCGTTCCGATCATACTTGCATTTCAAATGACAGGATAAGAAGGCAAACACCAAATCACTAGAACACCTGGAGGCCGACGAATGAATGCGAATTCGAAAGTGAGCGCCGGAATTTATGTGCTCGGGCAAACTGTGGATTAGTAAAGCTGTCCAGCCCTCTTGACAAATAATCACCTGTATCTGATCGTATTTGATTATAACCAAATCTTCCATCATGTTGGTTATTAAAGAAGTACAATGCGCGAGAAGTGTTTGTGACTTATATTACAAAAGGATCATTTTGGATCACACGTATTTTGGTTATTGAAGAAAGAAGGACGAATTCACTAACTGGCGACATAGGTTGCGTAAAAACGAATCGAGCGTTTCGGAATATTGTTTTGTTTTATAATTAACTCGCTCCCTTGGGACTTGTGAATTTATCGTCAAATTCAGATCTTTTTTTTTGTATAATTCTCTAAGAAAAGTTAAAAACCAATGTAACACTTTATCTTAGATACTCTATTTCTATGAAACAAGTGAGATACACATAGCTTTAAACTGTTTAGGATTTTCTATTAATGAATAAATTCTATAATTTGCGTGTTATAACTTTTTAGGAAAATTTTACCGTTTTTGTTAGCCAAGGGTCTACGGAAATCGGTTGCATTTTTTACGCGCCTGAACTGGCAGCAGTTTATTTATTTGTATGCGTCGTTAGCTACCACCAATTTATTTTTGCCCGGTTAATTAATAAAAAAATAGTATTTGTACTATGAAAAACCCTAAAATTTAAAATCAAATATATATAGATATATATATATAATACTATACTATATATATATAATATCGAGTAAAAAATATTGTTTGTGTGGCGCATTATTTCTGTTATGGAATGAAAAGAAAAGCGGGAACCTTACATATAGTTAATTTTAAACGATGGTGTTAAGCTCAAATGTCATAAAACGCCTCATTTATAATAGCTAATAACATGCCAAAAGTAAATGTATGTAATGAAGTTTCTTATCTGAGGCATGTAGAAGCGCTCCAGACCCCAGAAGAAACGAAAAACGCCCTCTCTTAAAACTTCCGCGTAGAGTTAACCACCCAAACCGAAAAGAAGAAAACAGCTTGTTAGAAGAAATATGTAATTTCTGCATAGTGGAAATTACAATAACGTTATAATATTATGATATAAAATTCATTATTTAAAAATCTCTGATAAATAATTTTTACCCCAACATCACATTTGACCTATTTTCGAGCAGTTACAAGTATAAACATTACAACTTATGAAATGAATGTACAGTATCAACATACCAGGTGTATCAGTAACCTGCGCTTTGCTCACGTAAACAACTGTCTCTTTCATCCTTTCTTCAAAATTGCTCTCCGCGAAGCTCAGCAAACTTAATGAGAACGTACAATCGCCGGCTCCATTCGAATCGCAACTTCAAGAGACGGAGCTATTTCGGCGGAGCTTCAGCCCTGAAGACTTAACAGGGCCAATCCGATCGGATCGCCTTCAAATCCCGGCAATTTAGGCGGCGGGCTTATAAATTTCCCTGGAGGAGCCGTGCTTAGATGGAGCGATGAAAGACGGGTCTGAAGAGACGCGGGGTGTAGCCATGGGCAGGAGCGACGGCTCGGGCAGCGCGGTGCGCGGTGTCTTGGCTGCTGAGCGTGCGGTAGCGGTGACCAGGCTGCAGCAGGAGGCTACCGGGTCGCTCCCGCTGATCCCCATCCTGGCGTCCGGTCCCGCGCCACACCAGCCTTCGCCCGGCAGACGGTATTCCTCGCCTGTCCCCTCCCTGCCCTGTCCTGCCCAGCCCCCGGGGGGAACAGGCGAGGAACTGCGGCGGGACACGGACCGACGCGTCCCCGGCCTTCCGACGTGGGCGGCGCCGCCCCCCGCGAACAGAGCGGCGCAGCAACACACCGACCGCTCCACGGCTGCCGAAACCTACTCAACCGGAACCTCACCACCGGCCCGACGCCTCGCAACGCAGTCTGGAGGCAAGCGGTTCCAGGATCACAAGATGGCGACAAAGGGACACGACAACCTCGATTGCGGTGCGAAGAGGAGGGGGCAAGAGAAACAACGGGATATACGCGTAAGAGCAAGACAGTTGAATCAACGGCAGCCATGACTCAAACGTGCGGAAGTTATAAAGTATATGACTAGACAGGTGGAGCATAGACAAGAAGTGGAAAAAGAATGGTTGCAATTAAAGAGGAAGTCATACGCCTGCACTTTCAGACTCTAGAAAACGTTGATGTTTGCGTAAAAACTACGGAGTAAGCGAGTTGGTAAGGGTACCGCGGCCGCTGGAAAATTACAGACGTGAATGCATGGCAAATACCAAAAGCGGATTTACCACGAAAGTGAAGTAATCTACAACGTAGGGCAAGAGATATACCCACGCGATCAATATCAACCCCCTTGTGCGTCGATTGAATTTGAAGGAATCAATGATGATCAAGAAGTCTTTTGGGGGAAGAGATGGAATCATTAGGGCCGAATATAAAACCGCGGGAAGATGATCATAAAAATAACTGATTGCAAATTAATAAATTAGATATTAATCACCAAAAAAAATAACTGAATGCACAAAGTATAACGAATTCTGATAATTAATATTGTTTGTAATGATAAATCAACAAAATATAATAATAAATTTACAAGATCGTTCCTCTTTCTTTCGTAGGCTTTCGTCATTTCTGAGAAGTTAAGATGTTTAGAAATTCAGAAAACGTAACTATTTATTACACGCTACTCCCCGCACAAGGAATGACTTCTCCGCAATAAGCACTGGAGAAATGTTATGGCCAGTTTCTTAAAAAAAGCACTCATTATTTTGTAACCATTGCCATTACAATAAAGACTGAAAACTCAGACTGCTCGAAAGCGTCTTCAATTTATTGAAGAAACGAAGGATACTTTTGCAATAAATACTTGGTGTGTAAAAGATTGTTAACATTATTTTCCATTTTTTGTACAATCTATTTGTGTTATAAATGTAGAGCTGTATGTTATAAAAAACGCCAAGGGTGTTAGTGAAGCACACAAATTCTC
Source organism: Gryllus bimaculatus (assembly GCA_017312745.1). Taxonomy (NCBI): domain Eukaryota; kingdom Metazoa; phylum Arthropoda; class Insecta; order Orthoptera; family Gryllidae; genus Gryllus; species Gryllus bimaculatus. The sequence continues at coordinate 12,843,812 of BOPP01000019.1, forward strand.
TTAAAAAAACGGGTTAATAAAAAATTAATTTAGTTCTCGTGGTCCAGGAGAGTCTTAAAATTTATTAAACAAACATATGAGTTTTACCAAAGGTGCCACAATAAACAAACTTCTAACAGAGAATCACAACAACATTTTAAAGTATTTTGAACCTCAAAATCTTATCGTTCAGAAAATAGAGTATGTCGTTTGTGTGCATTGTGCCGAAATGTTTTAGAATTCACGTGAGGTTAGACGAAGGAGATATTCAGGAATGCGTTTAGTTACGGCATAATATGCGTAAGAGCGATTTTATTTTCATGATAAATACAAGTTCTGTAATAAACTGGAATTTAAAGGTAAAAGACAAGGATAATGAGATTAAAATTTGCCCCAATTGTGTTCAGAAAATCTGGTAATTCAACCTGAGTTTTATTTTAAAACACTAAGGGGGGGTAATAAATTAATATTAAGGTTTAGTTGTAAAAGTTCGGAATTCCGTAGGGGGATCACTTAACAAAAAGACGCTAAGATAGAGGAATTAGTAATAAAACTTGGTTATATTACAACGACAGGATATTCTCGGTGAGCAAGCATCGATGCAAATAAGAGACAAAAAATTAGAACTAGAAAAGAGTTACTGGCGTTTCAGTAGTAAGAGCAACCTAAACAGAAACTAGAACAATTCTTGTAGTATACGATCATAGTTAAGATCGTGATGCGTCCGAATGCATGACGATGATAATTGTTGATTTTCGGGTTAGAAAAGAGGGGGCCCCAAAAAAAAAAAAAAAAAAAACCCGGTTTGTAAAACCGAGGTTTGAAAAGCAGGTAGATAGATGTCGAAGGATAGCGAATGTGACGAAATTTCAATGCCTACAATTGATCGACATACCGAGCCCCGGTGGCCGAGATCAACTAAGGCAGTAATGTGCGTTGCGATATCGACTGAAGGATTGCCGTGTTCGAATATCGCCTCGGCATGGTGGTATTGTGTTCGTCCCTTTCACACACCTATCATCATCTTACCGGTTCATCCTCACTGCTTACCAGAACTTTACAAGCAAATTGTGGTCGCTAATGACCTAGGAAGTTGATGCGACCTTTGAATAAAACAAAAAAATGACTGACAAGGTATTCAATATTTATAGTAATGGTTTTCACAGTATTTACCTGAACGGGAATGAGTGTTATATTGCAATTAATTACTAGTAAAACATGTTTTCTTAACTTTTATAATTTTGACTTGACACAAAAATTAATATATGATACATGTACTATTAAAGACTTCATTTGCCAATACCTTATTATACAAGTGTTACAAATCACGCTTCGAACATTAGAAAACAAATGTATCGCGTAGTATATTTTACTAGACTAGTCGGAGACATAGAGGAGGCAGGCGGGAGCGACAAGGCGAGGCGCCCCAAAGGCCTCGAAGGGAAGGGCGGGACACGTCCGCGGGGAGAGAGGAGGGGGTCGCGGAGTGGCGAGGACCGCGCGAGGACGGCGCGAGACGCGCGGCGGCGGGGGCGGCCTCCCAGATTGGACACCGCAAGCGGGCGCCGCTGCTGACACGGCGGATCGCGCCTCAAAGAAAAGCCCCGCGCGCCGAAACCCGAGGGGGCCGGCATGCGCGGCGGTGGACGAGGGCGCTCGAGCCGCGGGGGCGGGCTCGTGTTTCAGGGCGTTGGGATGGCGGCAGAGGGCAGAGAGCAGCAGCTGGAGGGTTGCGGGCAGGCATGATGCGGTGGGGAGTGGAGGTCGCGGAGGCATTGGGAGGCAGGCGCGGGACAGCATGCAAGAGGCGGGAAGGCGGAGACCGGCAGGGGGCGGGGATGGCGCACGGCGCTGGATGCGGGGAGAGGGGTGGGCCGGATGCCGTTGCTGGGGACAGGCAGAGGGGCGCAGGAGAGGGCGCGGAGAGGGCCAGGAGAGGGCGCAGGAGAGGGCGCGGAGAGGGCGCAGGAGTGGCCGCAGGAGAGGCCGCCAGGAGAGGGCGCCAGGAGAGGGCGCAGTGAGAGGCCGCAGCGAGAGGGCGAGGAGAGCGGCGCAGGGAGAGGGGCGCAGGATGAGGGCGCAGGAGAGGAGACGCAGGAGAGGCGCGCGGGCGGGCGCGCGGCTGAGGCAGGCGTCCCCCCCCCCCCTGGAGGCGGCCGGTCCGGCGGGGACGGCGCGGACGGGCGCGGTGGGACGGGCGCGGGGACGGGCGCGGGACGCGCGCGGCGACGGCGCGGGGGACGGGCGCGGGGCGGCGCTTGGGACGCCGGCCGAAGGGACGGGCGCGGGACGGGCGCCGGGGGAGGGCGCGGGACCGGGCGCGGGGACGGGCGCGGGGACGGGCGCGGGGACGGGCGCGGGACGCGGCGCGGACGGGCGCGGCAGGACGGGCGCGGGGACGGCGCGGGGGACGGGCGCGGGACGGGCGCGGGGACGGGGCGCGGGGACGGCGCGGGACGGTCGCGGACGGGCGCGGGGACGGGCGCCGGGGCGGGCGCGTGCCGCAGAGGGATAGAGAGGGGCGGCGTGACGGCGGGCGAGCCGAACACTCCCCGAGAAGCCTTTTTGCGTCGCTCCCCGCCTCCTGTTGCGGTGGGCGCGTCGCCGCTCAGCCGCGTGTCCCGCCGGTCCCCAAGGAACCCGCGCTCTGCCACTTCCTGTATTCAGTCGCGCTGCCCGTGCACCGCTTGGCTCCCAAATTTAGTGCAGCCCTGCAATTGTAATCGACAGGCAAAAAAACAACTTCTGTGGTGATGTGAGTATGGTACTGAGTATCGATCAGGGAAATATGAAGAATAAACTGATAAACATTTATAAAAATAACGGCTACGAATAAACCAAGAGAAAAACATATTACACTTATAGGCATCTGAAACACCAATAATTTTTTTCAGTATTGTCTCTTCAAAGGCCTTATTCGCTTTTCTAATACAGTCTTTGGGAATATTATATACCAAACCTTTCCCTTTATGATACCTCTTCTATTTTATCTTCATCAGCTCTAAAATTTTATTAATATGCGAATCACGATGAAATTAAAAACAAACTTATTTTTAAACGAAATTATACGTAGTTATTTCCAAATATTGAGAGAGACCCCAATATTACCAAAAATAACTTTATTGCTTTTTAAATTACAATACATTCTTTCATTAAGGTATCATGTATTACAATCTTTCTATTAATAAAATATCCTGTAGGTGTTATTGTATACCCAGAAAGCTCTTTTTCTTGGTCACGGAAATCCGTTCTCCCTCATTTACTATCAACCTCTTCATTGTAGCTTTGGAAACCCTTTCTACACCCACCCCATCCTTTACTCGCGCTTGCCTCTTGAGGGCAGCCGCGTTCGTCGGCAGCGCCTCGACATCCCTCAAGGTGGGCGCTCACCACGCCTGCTCCTCCCGCGCTACCACTCCACGCTCCGCCCAACCCCCCCCGAGCAGCTCCACTCCTCCTGGCATCCGCGCCCAGCAAACTCCAGCTCCTCCTCTCCCACCCTCCTCCGCTCATTACCCACAGGCCCGGCAACTCCGGCGCTGTCCTCTCTGTCCGAACTCCGACTCTGCCCGCTCCGACTCTGCCCCGCTCCGACTCTTGCCCCGCTCCGACTAAATCCCCGCTCCGACTCTTTGCCCCGGCTTCCGACTCTGCCGCTCCGACTCTTGCCCCGCTCCGACTCTGCCCCGCTCCGACTCTTGCCCCGCTCCGACTCTGCCCCGCCTCCGACTCTGCCCGCGCGACTCTGCCCCGCTCCGACTCTGCCCCGCTCCGAAACTCTGCCCCGCTCCACTCGCCCCCGCCG
>BOPP01000019.1:12851364-12870831 GCA_017312745.1 Gryllus bimaculatus
GAAGGATTGAATATGTAAGTTAACAAATGGGAAACAAACTTGTTCATTGAAAATAAAATTTATACATTATATTCAGTGAGTAAAGGGAAAAATAATTAATATTGAAAAAAATATTGCAGTTTTTTTTTTTTTAAAAGAAAATAATAATTTTCAAGTTCAACCTCCTTTTGTTGAACCGCTTAAACGCCCCTTATTTTTTAAATGGTAAAGGTTTTTTTTTTAATATCTAGGAGGGTAAAAAATTTGTTTTTGGATGTTTTTTTTTTTAATTTTTTAAAAAAGTAAAAGGCGCCAAAAAAAAATACGTAAATTTAAATCAAAATTTCCTTTAAAAAACTTTCCACTTAAAATTTTATTTTTCACAAAAAATTTTTTTACAGGAGTTGGATTGAGACAAAAAAGGTGGGAAAGAACTAGTAAAATGGGGTGGGCTAGTCTAGTTAGATTTTTCATCTTTGGCAACTTGTGCTGATTACCATTTTTCGTAATACTGAATTTTTAATCCACAGAAATGTTGAAATCTATAATCTTAAATCTCATTATGTTGTCCCCCTGGAGAATGGCGCACATTAGAGGTTCAAGCAAAAAGACCTCTGTGTCCCCTAAAGGAAGGCAAAGTTCGGGTTTATGAGTCTATGTCGCGTTTTGCACACTTTCCATTTTTTTTAACATTCATCTTTACGCGTAAACAATACCTTAAATATTATTTTTTATAAACGAAAGTAACATACAGGGTAAATAGTTGTTATTGTAAATTGGAATTGTTGTAATAGGGCAATGAGAAATATAACAGAGTGTACATTATTTTAGCTCTAAATAATGTACACTCTGTGTATTCTTCATTGGCTATGGTTGAAGTCTTTAGCCGTAATGGAACGTTCAAAAAATGATCCAATTTCGGGAACTTTTATGCAATTATACATTTTTCCTTTTTAATTGAAATTATTATACACGTGTCACATTCTTCAAAAATGGAATACTGAAAAATAATTCAAACTTTCTTCTTTTTAGAAAATTCAGTATTTTAAATCGCTAATACAAAAAGATATTTTTAACAGCCTTTTGATGAATGAAAAAAATATTTTTTTCTTGACCTTATTCAAATTTAATGTTCATTCGGTAATTTATTTGTATTAAGGAGTGTTTCACTTGACACAAAGTAAATATGAAAATCTTTTTAATGGAATGAATCCTTCAGTTCAGTTTCATGTAAAACTGGATTCTGACGTAATTCGAGTAAATATTGTGAATTCTTTTTATCAGGCGAAACGCGTGTTATGGAGGTATTAGTAATAGTAAATTTAGTAACTCAGATTTAGCTAATTAGAAGAATGAAAATGCACATCATTATGCCACTGATTGAGATGATATACGAAAGGATTTTTTGCAACGCTACGGTCTGTAAACAAGTTGTGTATGTGAGAATAATTTTCAAAGTATGTAGTATACTTCTGTGAAACGGGTGATGTTAAACAAACTTCCAAGGCATTCAGAAACAAAGAGGGACAGTCGCAGGCGGATTTGTATTGCATTCCACGCGAGAAAGTTAGTTTCCAAATTTCAGTGCCAAAGTAACGTGTTTTGTTGCATGTTTACCTTTGTGATATTATTAATGCGGTCATCGAACTGCTGCAATGCAAATTCTGGTAATTAAAATTCTATGGATGGTGGCAACTATAAGTAACTAAAGCTGTCGGAGATACTATGTTTAAGTGGTGGCATTTCAGAGGAGGCTAAAAAGCGCAAACAATGCCAAAATTACATATATTAAATACATACCGATGTCATTTCTACTCACGGATCAACATTACAAGATCTTCCTCGTATTGGAATCGCGCTATTGGCACCCAATATAATAATTTTTCAATAATTTTTAAAATACGCAAAATAATTATCGCAGTATCGATAAGTAATATAAGCACACACAAAGTACGACGCCTTAGATGTTCATCCATCACAATTATACGCTCAATAATAATAATAATAAACAATAATAACAATAATAATAATAATAATCATAATAATAATAATAAATAATAATAATAATAATAATAATAAATATGATAATAATTAAGGCATTTCTGGCTTTTCGGACGCATAAGATTGGGCGGGTCGATTCCGCTTCGAGAATGGTTGTCTTGTGTGTGGTCTCCATGTTTGTGCGTGCCTATTTCATTATTCATGCATCATAGTGATCAGTACTAGATTTTCATCCATCCCCCAGGGATACACAGCCTGGGGTGTAAAATGATTATATGGAATTAGTAACTTTATAGAAAAAAGTAACGTGCACCTAGCCCGATTAATCTAGTCTGAGCTCAGTAGGAGAACGGTTTCGGGCGTGGCCCTAATGAAGGCCCGAATCGGGCGAAAGCAAAAAACAAAATTATTATTATTATTATTATTATTATTATTATTATTATTATTATTATTATTAAGTGTAATATATCTCCTTTCCCCGCTCAGCAAGTCCATGATTCTGGACACCGCATTCCGAAGAATACTGAGAGAGGTAGGTGACAGATGTAATCAATCGAAAGTCTTACATCTTTCGCTAAACAAAGAAATAGTATGATGTTTCCCTCCATTGGAAAGTGAAATAAAGAAATGAAAATAATTATACTAACATAATAATAGCAATAATAATAATATAATAATAATATATTAATAATATAATAATAATAATAATAATATAATAATAATAGTATAATAATAGTAGTAATAATAATAGTTGTAATAATAATAGTAAATAATAAATATGAAATAATAATATTAATAATAAATAAATATGGACGCCATGGACGCGGCGTCACCCGGACAGCCTAGTAAATACTGACTCCGGCTGCGAAAGCCTACGCTCTAACACTAATCACACCCAATACAAAAACAAGTTAACAATAATCTTCCTCTACAAAATGACTACTCTCTGAAATGAGACTGAGAATCCCATTAGGACATACACTAGTATTGGCACCAACTTGTGTGATCCAAAAGCTCTTATGTGTAAATACGTGTGCGATGCCGTTCAGAGAGGAGTCCAAATTCGGCAACTTTCCCTACTATGAGCCCCTACGTTTCTCTCGTTGTTGAAACGCAAAAAAATATTTCTGTGCATATGCATTCTCAGTGCGTTTCATGATTCGTCCTCTTCTACGAGTTCTCTCAGCTTCCGAGAAATTGACTTTTCCACTGTACTTGTGTTTGAGTTCTAACGTTTCGCGTCATTATCGTCTTCGTTGAAATGAAAACCGAGTGGTAGTTCCAGGAGCTATTGCGCCGCGGGCACCGAAAGACCCTCCCATTAGAATTAGCTGCGTCACTGTTACAGAAACGTCTACCAAACAAATTCGCTGGAGGTCACGACGTTCCTTATTAAAGGAATCGTCTTCTCCTTCTGTAGACTTAATGGGAAAACATAAAAAGCAAACGGCCGTTCTTGCTCATGCTCCGAATGGTAATGTTTTCAAATGGTTCAGTGTGGTCTTAATTGTGTCCATGTTCATTAGGAAAAGGAGTGTTAATTTTCACGTTTCCCAGTTTGCTTCTTTTTGCCGTTTTTTGTGCGTGGAACGTTCCCAGTTTCTTAAAAAAGATCTTTACTTTCTTTAATTACATTCTGTTACAGTTTCCAAAGAGATTATACAACCAAGGATTTTTCTGTTGATCTACCTTTCTTGAAGAGAGATTTTTAAAACTCCTCTTTCTAATATTACAATAACCTTTTTTGTAATATTCCAAAAGCACACGCAATCAAGAGTGGGGAACACCACTTGATTAAGCTATGTTTACCTTATTTTAACGAGGTTTTTATTCAGAAAAACATAATTGTAAACCATTGTGTTTGCGTTGAAATATTGTGATGTTAAAAATACGCAATATTATTCATGCCAAAATATGTCAGGTTTTGCTCAGATAGCGTGATAAACCATAACAAAATTGTAAACTATAAAAATTATGCAGGGAAGCAATTATTATAAGGAAATGTAATAAAATTACAGAGATGTATTAATTTTAGGGACAATTAAAACACACAAAATAGGTTTCAACATCATTGAAGGATGGCGAGATTTATAACTAGTTTCCCTTCCAATCCACTTTTACGGTTATTCAAAACGACCTATTAAAAAGACCGAAAAGTCACTGATTGGAACAACGTGTGTATACATACGAACCGAGAGGCTAGGGGGAGTGAACGTTATGAGATTTAGAAAGTCAGGCAACGGACAGCATAAGTTCACGTGACGCAGGCGTTCATGAACTGCTGGGCCAACCAAACGCCCAATCGGTGTCTGATAACGACTTGTGTAGAAACGTTTTTCAAGCGATCGGATAGCGATCGAATAACTTAGATGAAGGCGAAGTGAGGAAAAATATGGACGAATGATGCATGTGTGCACAGTGGACGATAAGTGGCATTGGAGCCAAAGGATCGTCAGCCAGCAGGGCGGTGGGCTGGACGGGCGTCATCGCCTGGAGGCCGTTGCGAGCTCCAGTATCGAGGTCGGAGTACCTCGCAAATTGTATGTCGTTTTCCAATGAGACCAGTTCATGTGTTCATGGCGATGGGATTCTGTGATATTAATTTAGGTACTTTAGATTAAGATTAAAATTAAGATATTTTACATTTTTGAGTGATCTGTTTATGTTGGAAGGGATGCATTGTATACTTTTTCGAAGAAGTGTATTTTTGAGTTGTTTTTTTTATCTTCTGGTGATTTAGTTTCGAGGAGTAAACAAATTGTGGTCATAGTTACCGAAATATAACAGTTTTTATAGAAAAGGTGGCCTACGGTGAAAAATATTGTACCGATCAATAGTGTGAATTATTTTAGGATTATTACGTGAAGGCGATTTTATTAAATCTGATGTGTGTCCACGGTTTGACAAAAAGATTAGAAGATTAATGGATACTTGTGTATATCATCATCTTATCAATAAATGTTACCTTGTTGTTACAAATGCACTTGTGTTTCCTTTTCTTGGGACATTGTGGGCAATAACGAGAAGATCAGTACCATTAGTCCTCGATTTATCAATTTTGGGAAATTGAAAATAAAAGTTCGTTTGCATTCTTTGGCTGAGGAGCCGACCGGCGGTTCGACACGTACCCCACCCACGCCGAGGAGAGCCAAAAGTGCACGTGTGTGTGTGTGTGTGTGTGTGTGTGTGTCTCTCTCCCTCTCCCCCTGTCTCTCATATATAACTACTGCCCCGAAAATCTCATCGGACCTGCGGTTGCAGTACATATCTTAGAGCGTCGTCACTGCACCCCGTCACTAACATCACCCGCCGTCACCGCAAACCGCGTCCTCGCCCCTCGGTCGCCAGACCGGCGCAGAAGCAAACCGCCCCTGCCAGCCTTGGTGAAATGTGGGAATTTGCGCTGGGTCTCCTGCGAGTCCCACTGATGCTGCCTGAGCAAGCCTTTAAGTACCAGTGGATTACGAGATCCACTCTTTGTTCCTGGAGCTGACCGTTGCAGCTGACCGTTGCAGACAGCTTGTGACACTGACTCCGGCGTTGTTCTATTTTACTAGTCTACCCTGCTGCCTGCATCTAGAATCCGTAGATAAAATAGCTAACCGATGCCAATTAATGTCATCTCATCCGACAATTTTCTCAGGTAATATCTAAGGATTCAATGTTTCTTATAATTGGAGATATTATAAAGGATGAATATTATGAGATATTGTAAAGTATTTTTGGTTGCAACATACACAATACCGCTCAGTTGAATTCTCCTGATGATTGGTTAGAAAACGGAGGTATCGTCCATATCATCCAGCCCATCAGTGAAATCAGCTGTCATATTATAGCGCCAAACAGTACAAATTCTCAGGCAAGTAACAGTTAATACCATCAATAAATAACTTCGAGGGGCATATGTACTGTACGGGAAAATATCCATAATACACAAAAACACACAACCCGCTCCTTTGTATAAACATTTTAAATTGTACCTTAACGCTTTTGTAATTGCACAACTTGTACTTAAATTTAGACATTCTGAAAGTTTATAATTGTTATAAAAAGAAGCATGGCAAGGATTAGAACAACACTTTACTCTTCATTGAAAATATAGATTTTGATGTCCTTCATATATATTTCATTGATTTGTTTATTTGATTTTTTACTTCTTCAAGTCCTCCTTGAAGCTAAATAACTGAAGGTTTGAAGGTAATGTAATATCTATTTTTCTCAAACCATAAACATATAAATGGAGATCTAAAATGGACAATTTCATCTTCATAATGTTTGAAACGTACTTCTAAACCTTCATAAATTGGAATGTTACATTCAAACAATCAACTTTGTTAAAATTTGTTTTCTAAGTATCTATAAAACAAAAACACTAAAGTTAGAAAGCAGTTGTTTCATAACTGTGGTAATTTCTGTAAAATCAAACCAAATCGTTAAAACTAAAGAGCATTGTACACGTAAGTTTCCGCAGCTCGAGTTTATGACTTCTTGGCTGACCGGATGACGCCGCGTCGTTGGCTGAGAGGCCGACGTTTCGCCTGTCATATCGCAGGCTTCTTTCATCACTACCCCGAGGAAGCTGATAAGACAGGCGAACTGCTTAGACGTCACTGATGAGCCTTATCATGAATCTTAATCAGTGAGGTTCATAAAAATAAAGCGAAACGGAGAGTTTATCATATTTGTTTTTCACGTTCCAAGCAAATTTGGCTTCTTAATATGAAAGGCACTCACAGAATTTTGGAATAAAAGAAACTAATTCAAAATTTCAATATACACTTTTATCTTTTGTGATCAATCTCGCCTTTACCTAGAAGTCACTTCTAGAAATTGTTTCATAAATTAGTTGGAAACTTTCCTAACATCTAGAATTTATTTTATTTTAAATTTTGTTTACATTTGTGTAACTAATAATTCTTATTTAACAACGAGAGAGAAAATTAGGTTCACAGGCTTTCAAAATCCAAAAAGTGTTCCCCAAAGTCTAATAACTTCCTAACGTTTCTGATATCACCACAACTTTGATCAACGCATCCGAATCATGAATAAAAAATTAAAAGAGCAGGGCGGCTCAAATGTGAGTCGGTTACAGAGGTAGAACCGACTGCGCGATGCTCAAATGTGAACCGATGGAAATGAAATGGATACATATATAAAATCATTATTTTGAAAGAACACGTTGCCAGCTTTAATTTTATATGAACTAAAAATTTTAAGGATGCAAATTGAAGACGATATTGCTATTTACAAATTGTCTATTTTCAAAGTTTTACGCGTAAAATTGCCCATATTCTGACTCTGTAACACGCTTTTCGATTCAAAGAAATAGTGTTTTGTAAGCAGGACATTATTTTGGTAGAAATTGGACACCACCTTAGCGAAACATCTCTTCAAAAAAATAGTATTTTCTCCTTAGTTAATAAAATGTAGCTCAAAATACAGGGTTTTTACGAGGTTTGTACTTTTGCCTTATCTTTTCTTACAAATCATCTATCTCAAAACCCTATTGGCCTGAACTCTATGATCACAGAAAACATATGTACAAGTTCCACACTCTAAGAGCATTGTATTGACTCTATACAGAACCATACCATAGATTTGTAACATTAAAGCTGTATTATAAGTCATATCTGCAGTATACGTGTGCTCTTCTTGTAGGAATGGCTTTTGACTAATGACTCTTCGGGAAAATCACGTACATTTTGGGTCAATAGAAATGGAACTATGACGTTTTGTACGTAATGTCTGGCTACATAAAGAGTTTAGTTGTAATTAATCCCCTTACGTATAAAAGCGAAAATAAACCCGAATTTTGACTTGCTGTTCTTATCAAAATCTTCAAATACCTTCAATTGAATGTATATTCGTATTATTTTGAAACCTTTGTATTCCAGAAGAGATTCGTACTGAACTGAATCATTTATAATATTAATGTAAATTCAAATGTTGTTTACATTGCATATGTAAAAACTATACATTTTTACGTTGATAATACTACATTCGCGACTGTTCAGTGCATTTTAATTTACGAGAATAGTTTTAGCATGTTGTAGTTTTATTTCTTATGTACCAAACCAAATATTACAATACGTTTATTTTAATAGATTACACTCCTTGAAATGTACTTTAAATCTGAATGTCGAATAATATACAGAATTTTTCTCTCTCTCTCTCTCTCTCTCTCTCTCTCTCTCTCTCTCTCTCTCTCTCTATATATATATATATATATATATATATATATATATATATATATATATATATATATATCGTATAGTGTTACAATTAAATTTAAACTGGCAGAAGAATGATCTGACCATTCACATTTAGAAAGTTCTTTTATCTTTTCTTTTCTTCTGCTTTTTGTATGTCTCAAGAACTTCCTCACTTTCGCTTCAAGAAAAATAATTATGAAAAAATGTCTTTCTAGATTTCGAGAGAATCATTTTATTCGTCCACTTGCAATTGGTTTTTCATTTTTGTAAAAACGTTTTCTCGTTTTCAATAAACAATGAAGAACGCTTCACGAATAACCCACCATTTATTTCGTTCGTCTGAAGATTTCGCTGGCGCAACATAGCTCCGAACTTTGAGTAAAGCCATCTGTGTACAACAGTGGCGCAACCAACCGGCTGTATTCTCATCGGATGTCGATCACCCGGGCGTAGACATTCCATTTATCTTCCCTCTCTGCGCTTCGATCTTTCGGGACGTCTAGAATCTTCGCATCCATATCCGCGAATCACTGGAGGAAAAATCCAGTCGAGAAACGTCTTCCATTTCAACCCACCGCCTTGAATAGATCGTGTTGTTTGCTGCCGCAGAACCATAAGCTTTACTTTCTTCGAAACGAATAGTTTTGAATTCAAAAGGAAGTTTGAAAAATTGTTGTTGAATTGTATGATCTGTGATTAGATGTGTGGTTCAATCGAAAGTGAAAATCAGCAGAATTACGTGACTCTACACAAAACTTTATTCACAAATCGTGTGTTTTCACAATTTTATTTACAGTCAGGTACATTAAACTGTTTATCATTATTATCTTCATTTAAGACAGACGTGTACCATGTTCTACAAATTGTTATCATCTTTATAGAAAACATACTATTTTAAATTAAGCATCTTATCCCATCTCGGAATACTTTTCTTAAAATACTCGTACTAAAGCAATCAAAAATGAAGTAGAATTAAAACTTCATGATGATAATCGAATTCGACAATCATTTCAATAACTTTCGAATTGTTTAGTAAAGGATATGACGGAAGAACAGACTTGTTGACTGTAAATTCACTTCTTATTATGAACAAAAATGTATTTTAATTCTATTAGAATCAACGATTTCAATTACGTTTGAAATATGAAAACTTGTTTCTCTAAAGTTTCCAAGTAAATATCAAAACACACATTTCAACAACATCAATATTGTGAAAAAACTTAGGTTTTCTCTTGTTCTCGCAAGTGCTTCAGAGGATATTTCTTTCAATCTGCTCCCATTTGCGGGCGACATTGTGTGAAAGAAGAACACAAAGTTTTGATTAGAAAAGAAACGAAACCGGGTGTTCCAATGTATTTCATTTAATCAATACTCATCTGCTACACGCGTAAATGTATTGCAGTTTCGTGATTTCAAAAGTTATCGTTTTTGTCTTGTCTTCGACACTGTTCTTCGAATTTTAAATATGAGTGAACGTGTAAAATGACTGAGAAATAAAGAGATTAAAAGAGTTGATGGATGAAGCCTTTCAAAATGTTTTCTTAGGTTTCCGCGCAAAATGAACTTGAATTTCATAGATGTAAAATATAGAACTAGAACCGTGGCACGATTTTTAAAATATTGACATTTTAATTAAGGTAAAACTTTGATTATTAATTATAAACTTGGTTACTTGTGGATAAAAAATTATAGAACAAAAATATTAATCATATTTGTCATCAATCATTTAAATTACGTATAAACCGATGAGTGCATTGCAATTTCTGAATTTGGAATCTCTAACTTGGAATTCTCTTCGACAAAAATATTAAAATTCTTAGTTAATAAAGGTTTTTTTGTTCATTCTTCATTCATGTGAAGACTCAGAGAGAACGAAATGAATTTGTGTTTGCTCTCCATAACGATACATTTCTAGTGATAAATAAACTCAACGATCAATAATGATTCAATACCCACCGTGAACAGTTCACTACATTCTTAATAAACAATAGCGAAGAAATCTACCAAATTCACGTTGAACTGTGGTATTCAGTACTAGACATAAATCATTTATTTGACAAAATAATAATTGTTAATATTAACGTACAAAATATATAATGGCACATCTTACAAAGTATTTGTTCTTATTTTCAGTTTAAATTATAATTTGGGTAATATAATTAAATTACTTTGTAGAAAATTGAACAGAGATCACAGTCTGATTATTTAAAATACTAACTTCAGCCCAATAACAATTTTCACCAGTATTTTATTCCCTTTCATTCTATTAATAAGGAGAAGTTGTTTTTGATACCCTCCCTGGTTAATCAACTTCTCTTTTCAATCCATGATGCCTTGAAACTTTTTCAATTTCGAGAAACTTAAAGTTTTTAACTTTTCTTTTTTGTTTGATAATTATTTTAATAACTCTTATCGATTATCTTACACCTGTCGTTTCTTATTTCGGTCAATCTACATTTCTTGAAGAAAAGTGCTAGAAGAAGAAGTTCTTGAAAGTGTTCGTAAGCAGAAAAAGTTAGAGTAAGAAAAACTTCATGAGCTAATTAATTGTCCGTCTTCATTGAGCCAGGTCAAATTTAGACGCAATTTGAGATAGGTTAGTACATCTTGAAGTTTAGTGGTTTCAGTTCAAGTTAGTGTTTTCTTTTACATGCTTTTTTTGTTAAAATTACAAACAAGTAATCAACAATGGAACACAAAATTGAAATTTATTATTTTCTAATTTAAGTGAACTTAACGTACGAAATTACAAATGTTTTCTCTTTATAAAATATACCTTCAACTGATTAATAATATTTATTCTCTGGAACCTTATCATTATTGTTTCTTTGATTATAAGTGCGCAACAGTAGAGATAAGCACCACGATTTTCCAACAATAATAAACACGTCATACGACTTGCCTACACGTCGTACAAGTACATGGCATCATCTACCTCAAACACTTTCTGAACCGCATGTGTTGTCATAACAATATTGCAATGTATATTATAATATTGTAGCAATGTGTATTTACCAATTACAAATTCTAATTTACTGCAGGTACACGTTTGAATCCACGAAGCTTCTATACGACCTTCGCAAAAAAGTATTCAAATATTCAGACCGTGGATATAACACCATGTGAAAAATAGTGTAAATCTAATGTCACCTAATCCAATGTATATGCTTCAAAAACGGCAGGGAAGCTCTTCTGACGAGCACTCTTTGTGATCCGCAGTAAAAATCACGTAACCTCAACGACGCTGGACGTTGCAAGCAGCGGCCGACTTAATTAGCCGGACGAACGACGGCGGCGCACGCATTAAAGCAGCATTAACGCCACCCGCAAGCAGCTATCTTTCCCGTTCACACACACTCGCACACTAACACACACACACTCATTTGCACGCACACGCTCGTCACCAGGGACTGCAAGCGAATGCACGCACGCAGCTTCGCTGAGTAAATGTTGCGAGCGTCGCAGAGAAGCGACGCTGCCTCTATGGGCGTACGGACGGCGCGGGGGAGGGGGGGGCGGGAGGAGGCTTGAAAATTGTAAGATGAAAGCGTTGCCTCACAACGGATGGAGCGTATGTTGCAATCAACGGCTAGTCCGTGTCGTCCAAGGACGTATGGGCATGTGTGAAATAAAATAATGCGAGGCATTCTCGGAGATGTGCAGTATATAAGTCATTATCAGACAATGACAGCGTTGCCTACGGCAGCGCCGTGATACATGGTAGAGTGAATGTGAAGAGAACTTGATTTATTCATCATTATTACTTATCGGTTTTCGTATTATTTATCGTTCGTTCGTTCGTTATTATTGAAATTAACTCAATCCTAAAAATGCCAGTGAAGATAGTGATAAAATGATTTTGTTCCATTTGTAGCGCCAAGAAGTCAAACAAAATTCCTTTTAGCAATATTTTATTCACTACGTAACTTTAATTGTAGTGAATTCATTTTTCTAGCCTTCATTTTACTTACATTTTTATTAAATATTATCAGGGAAATTATATTTATTTCCTGTTGGAAAAATTGCGACACTCACTACAATATGTACCTTTATTGCTACAACAACCCACATTTTTTTCCACAATTTGGCCTCTGAACTACATTAAACAGCATGTTGGACATATTTTAACAATACCATTACGATCCAAAACAAGTCATCCCGCACACACACACCATTATATATTATATATATATATAATATATAATATATATATATATAATAATATATATATATATATAATATATATAATTATATATATATATAGTGACGTACCTGGGAAGCGGTACTTTCCACGACAATACATTATGCAAGGGACAGGTACATTTTCGTAATGGGTCTCCAGGAATTTGGCGCAGCATAGGAACAATTCGTTATAAATTTTTGCACATTTAAGTATTTTAATGATCAAAAACACACTTACAAATATATTTACAAATCGCAATGCGCAGCGCCTTGGAAACAAGCGCACGTCAATGCTACTTGATGTTTTAAAAACCACTGCTTCCTCTAGAGGGGGCGGGGCCGTCGTGGCAAAGGCGGCGGTGTCTTCGGCAATCTTCGGTTCGCCCCAAGTCCGCCGGAATTTCCCTTCCTTCGGCGACCAACTCCTCTGGCCCCAACGTAACGGCCGATGAATTCGCCGGGGTCACCCCCAGCCGCGTACGAATAATGTCTCACGGGTACTGCGAACGCACGACGCCGTGATTGATGTTTTCGCAGTTCTAGTCATTTCAGCGACCTTTCTCCACTTTGCGCGGGTGTCCGTACATGTACTGCCCACGTCTATATTATACCAGGGCCGGAATATGACACGAGTCCATCGGCCACACGATTTCCTGTCTTATTGGTTTTTATCAGTTCTGGTGCGCAATTCCACTTTCACTAATCATCTGATTGTTAATCCTTATCAATCTCCTGGTTCCAACTCAGCGGCCACACTCAGTCCGGAACTGCACTTAACGACAATTAATCTCTTGGACGCACAGTGCCCGTCCGTCCGTGCTTCACTCGCCTCCGCCCGTTTACCCGTCGATTTGACCCGTTGTGGCGGCAGGTGGCGGCGTGGGCGGCGGTGGCGGCGGCCGGCGGCGTTACTGCGCTGATCAACTCGAGTACTTTATTTTAATTATAATTTAGTGATCAATTTTAATTGTTCTGATACAGAAACGTCTTTCGTTTTTTATATTATATATATATATATATATATATATATATATATATATTATATATATATATAGCCACATCGACTCAAAATCTGTAGACGTATTTCAATTTACAACGTCAAAAAACAATTAAGAAATATGCATTGATCGAGTCCATATCACAGTCACACACCACTTACACCACCATCACCCAAGGCGCTAATCACCAGGACGCCACACCACCTTCCTCACAACCTCCGTCAGTCGATGCTTCCACCGGTTGTTGGCGCCACCGTACAGCCAATTTCCCGCTATCGGAAATTACTACTACCCCTAAAACTGCTCCCTGCGCCCAGGCCACTGCGCCTGCAGCGTCTGCCCTGACCTCTAGAGGAGCTTCTAGAAACGCCCTCTGGTTGCCGCAGGCCAAAGGGAGATGCTCATTAAGCCACGACACGCAGGAGATGTTCGAGTGCGAACATTGGAGCGCATAGTAGTTAACATATTATATATGAAAAACAAATTCTATTCATGAGCTAATATTCAGTATTTCGTGCCCGAACACAATTTATTTTAGACCGTTAATAGGCACACATTAATTTGATAGCGTGTGGTTTCCTTTGGCCACAAAACAAGTAGATGTTATTGGACGGGCAAAAAATGGTCGACTCCCACGTGTTTTAATGCCGATACTTGAATTCATTGATGCTAGGATAAAATTATTACCGAAACACGTGTTATAAATAATTTTTTATATTATATTACAATATATTTTGTGGTTGATACCTTCTCTGTACTTAATCGTTATTGGATTATCACATACGTGGATAATTTTTAATAACGGAATATTTTTAAACTTTTGCAAATATTTTTAAGGCCGACGTAATTAAATACCTTCACTTCTGATTAAATTCCTTCTTTTTTTTTAAAATTTCCTTTTGAACGAGGAAGACATCTGACATATTTATAAATTTTAACACACTTTTAACTGCTGCGTAAGTAGAGTAGCGCCATAAAAATAAGCAGTTTGCCAAACTCATTATTTCAAATGAAAAATTAGTGGCACAATACTCCACAAATATATGTCAAGAAAATACGAGAAAAGTTTAAGTATTCGGAAATGAAAGAATTATTCAAAAACAACAACATTATTATTATTTTATTATATTATTTTATTATTATTATTATTATTATATTTATTATTATTATTATTATTATTATTATTAAGTATTAGATTTTCAAATTACTCCGTAACAAACCACTCATTTGAACATTACAGTGTGGGTGGAGCACGAACTCATTAGGGGTAGGGCGGCGGGAGCGCCTTTACGCCTTCCGAACTTTGAGGTCGTCTGCGCGAGAGCCCCTGTCGCACTCAGACGCCTTGCAGCCGCGTTTCCGTCACCGCCACACGACCTCTGCTCTTTCGTTTCTCCTCCCTCCGCCCGTTTTCCACCCAACCACTCCGGTGGCATTCCGTCGCACCCCCCCCCCATCCCCCCCCTAGACGTTCCCCTCCGCCTTCCCCACCGCGCCCTCCTGAGCCATCTCACTAAACGAGCTCGCTGATTAAATGACTCGCCATGTCGTATCCATTGTTTTGGAGACGCACAAGACGGAAAGAAGCCCGTCGCTGATTATTCTTTCCAGAGGAGCAGCTTAGGAATTAAATGCTAATGATGTGTTTCTGGAGTAAGCTCCTGGCTGTTTTTCTCTCTTTTGGACTCGGGCACTCCTGAAGTCGAGTATCCTTTGCTATGCTTACGTTGCAGGTTCATTGTCGAGCCGTTTCGGTCTAAGTGTTTCTCGAAAATTCGTCGTATGCGTAACTAAATTTGCATAAATGTTGCTAGAATTATAAATTTTGTTTTAATAAACGTTAATTCAATTGTTTTTACACGAATCATGTGAATTTAGTACCTCTATAAAAGTTAGTTTCGGAGTTCCTTTATAACTTACTGTATGTTTCTGGCGGCAAATGATTTTTCAATGAAGTCTACATTTTTCCCTCATTTACATTTGAAATATTTACATATTTATAAAAGCATTTACTCGAAAGTCTTGTTGAGCATTTATAATCTTGTTTTGAAGAAATTTCTCGCTATTAAAAAGTGTATTAGATAGTATCATTTATATTACATATTCTTCTCACGTAAATAATACCACCAAAGTCTTTGCTTATCAGTGTATGTCTTCTCTCCTACAAAATATGTACAATAGTAAATCGTTCCAATTATTTTACTTTAAGATATAATTTTCCATTAGACTAATAATTTCTTTGAAGTAATAAGTTTTGTAAAATAGCACAGTTACGTTTTAAAAAACTGCCGATTGTTTCTCTACTTGCGTTTTATTGCTAATTCTTCTCGATGAGTTGCAAATGTTGATGAAGAGCAGATTTGGTAAAATGTTGTATAAAAGATGCGATAAAGATATTTTCTGAAAACAATATCTTTATTTGCTGTATCCGTTAGAATATAAACTAAATAGGAGTAACGATATGTAATGTGTTTTTTCTTAATCAAATTGAATTTTTGGAGGAGTATTAAAATAGCTAAACGGGAATACGGCTATTAAATGACTGATTATCATCAGCAGTCCGTAAATGGTTGACAATGTATTTGAAAATGTATATTCTGTTTCTTTTTTATTTCATGTTATCAAAATGTATTAATTTATTTCATAATACTTGTATAGTAGTAATAATTGATTACCACCGAGATTTTTTGAATTATTAATACCGATTTCAAAGTTTTTCTGATTCTGGAAATTTTAATTTAATCTACGTAAAATGTATGTATGATCATTATTTTCTTATGAGTGTGAGCCACAATACAGCGCTCGTTAGGTAGCAACGTTGTGACCTCGTGGGATTACAGGAATATTTTATTTCGATAAATAAATCCAAACTCTTTCTATTGAACTACTATCAATGTATACAACTCATTTTTTTTATCTTCTAAGAAGGGAATTGATAATCATGTAAAGGATTCCTAGCCTTGAGTGAATGACCACTTACAGAAATAACTTCCTTAAGTCCCAAGTTTGTTTCGTGGAAAGCGTATGAGTCGAATTCGCTTTCTACGCCGCTTGCGCTCTGCAGCCGCTTATCCCGGCGCGCGCCTGCTCTTGAGGTAGCCAGAGGCTGTACAGCTACTGTTTCCTCAGACTGCGAGGATTGTGTGGGCGCCGCGTAATTATTTTGGGCAGGCGCTAGCGCTTTACCATTGCCTCAATTAAGCTCCCGTAAACCACGCTGATGCTATCGCCACAGATAATGAAATACCCGGTCGAGTATCGCGAATGCAAGTTCAGGTTAAAATGTTAACGTGGTGGGCATTATCGCTCAGGCAGTGGAATTCATTGTTCTCTCGGCAATCTCATTCTAGAGATATCTCGCAAGTTCACGCATGAGACTCGAGTCTCCTTAAACCTTCCAGTGGAATGTTTTTCATACGAAACTGAATAGGAGAGGAAGCAGTAACTTTTTTAAAATTATAATTTAATGTTCTAAACCTTATGACGTATAACGTTCTTCAAAATACATTCAAGTGCAAATATATTACAGTTTTTTCAGTGAATAGCATATAAATTTACAAAATCCTAGAAGTATTTGGATTGATACTTCTAATTAAATGAGATTTATAAATGCCGCTTTGGTTTCTATTTTTCGCACTAAAGTATTTTTCATCATATAGTCTCATGACTATAGAGAATTTAAAAAATAACTTTACTAATTGTGCTTCAAAATAAATTGAGCTCCATGTAGAGTCATGAAAATACATAACAATACAATATATAGTACCAAAAGAAATTGAATTGAATAAATTGAAAATTACTAGACTCATCCAAAATGTACGTTTCCTACGTCGTCAAAAAAATAACATGCAAAATATGTATTTTGGATGACACAGCACATAATGCATTATTTTTCCACATAATCACCTCCAGAAACAAGACTTTTTCATACAATGGGATCAATATTTGTACCTGGGTATCGTAGAAGCCTGCAGGCTAGAATAAGCACTCTTGTTTGACCAGATGGGAATTTCTGGAGGTCTAAGAAAAGATAAAACTCACTGGGGGCGAGATATGAACGAAACGGTGGATAGCGAAACATCTCACAGCGGAATTACTGCAGAAAATCTGTCCTGAGTCGAGTTGTGGGTGACTGGCCGTATGATCATCAACCCAATAGACCTGTTCTTGTCCCCCTATTATATTTTCTTTTACCTCAAGAAATGCCTATCCGCTCAGTATTAGGCGAATGACAGTGTCGTAGAGTTGCCGATGAATGACTGCCAAACACTGGTACCTACCCTACCTGCAGATTTATACGACACAGGGATACAAATGTTCCCAGTATGACAAATGCTTCAATTATGGTGAACATTATGTAAAAATTATGTGGTGTAACTACCACAATAGTTGGTCACTAAATTGTGTTGTTTGTTGAATATCCAAGAAACGTACGTTCTAAATTAATTATTATATTACTAGTTTAGTACAAGAACAAAATGTATAGTTCACAGAATAGTTAAGCATATTCAATGTAAACAGTTTCTACTCTGTGTAAGCACATTGGATCTTTGCACACTGGATGTTAGCAGGCATTTTTGTAGCTATACTAAAATAATAACGACAAAAATGTTATTTTTAATACAATAGAATTTATTTTAAAAACTATCTTCCATTGAATGTATTAGAATTTGTTTCACTCCAAGAGATTTATTTTCCTTCTATATATCGTTCTGCATTTTTTAATCAGTTTTAGTAATCTTATTGTATTTTGTCATTTCACTACTTATCCTACACCTTGAGAGTTACACAGTGAATTTACCGAGCGAAGTGTATCCGCATCTCCCCGTGGAGCAAAACCTCACGCCCAAAGGCGCATGTAGGCAACCCGCTCATCAGCTAAGAGGAGCGGTACAGCATCAGGCGAGAAGGCGCAGTCGTTCCCTCTGGCAACGTGAGACAGAGATACCAGCGCCCGCAAGACGCAGGTGGAAATGACTATGCAAATGGGAGTGGAAATAGCTACGCAGTGGTGATGACGATGAAAAATGACAACCTCGCAAAAGGAGACGATGACTCTGCGAGATGACTCCGGAAAATGATGACTCCGCACGAGTTGTTCAAAGTAGTGGTGGCATCACTTATCGAGAAAGTGCTTACTATAGATTTGACTGTGAGAAAATAGAGGTGGTTGAATAAATGATACTTAATTGGACTACAGTATAACCAGTACTTTGTTATGTCTTTGTTTTTATTTGAGGATATATCGGAGATAATCAGAATCTGCCTCAAACACAATACTAATTCAAGAACTCAATTGTTACTTCTAAATTTTCATATTTCGTTTATATTACTCTCGGATGAATGATTTGAATTCATAAGTGGTGATGAAATCATGATTTATTATGTAGCATTTGAGGAATGAGATAGGGGGGAGAAGGGATTACTCAAAGTGTGCCTACCGCGAGACATTTTTCTTGTTAAGAAAAAAACGCAAAATTCATCGAACGATAATTTAACTCCGGGCTCAGTGGTAGAACGTGAGGGATTAGACAGCTGCTTCACAAATTTTCACAAGTGATTTATTACGAATTAAGTCCCTGAATTATTGGCCTGCACTAAATGCCTTTTTTGATAGTAATCATGTATCATGAAACAGACGATACTCAAGAAAATGCGTTTTGGTCGCCACAGTACCAGTCTGGGATTTGATCACTGAAAACACGTTTAAAGACCGTGTGCAGAGGGCGAAGCTAAATGCGACTGAGCACCGGGCGGTGAGATGGCAACGACAGCTCCGGGGAATGACAATGAAACTGGAGGAAGGAAAGTGGCAGGAGAAGATAGGCAGTCGGAGGAGAGCAAGAGGTGGGTGGCGGCGGCCACGACGACGGGAGCTCTGTAGCTAAGGCGACAACGGCAGTGGAGGAAGGAAAAGAGGTGGAAGTCGCAGAGGGAGCCAAAGAGGAGACGAGTAGCGGCGGTGTCGGCGACGACGGCGGTGACAGCGGTGGCGGCGAAGGCATTTTGTCGCGGAAACTCGTTTGGCCCGGGCGCCCGCAGTGCGGTTTCGTCGCACCTGTTGTCGCGCCATCGATTCCCGGAGAGAGGCGGCG
>BOPP01000019.1:12871369-12888937 GCA_017312745.1 Gryllus bimaculatus
CCACCGCCACATCCACCGCCACATCCACCGCCACATCCACCGCCACATCCACCGCCACATCCGTCACCACCTCGCCCTCCATTACCACAGCTTCCAACACAACCACCACCGCCCTCGCCCCCTTCACTTCGGTTACAGCCACCTCCTCCATCGCCTCCATCACAGCCTCCTGCGCCATCGTGTCCTCTTCTACCACCGCTCCCGCTACCTTCATCCCGTCATCACCTCCACCTTCGTCACCACCCCCGCCATCTCGATCACTGTCAATACCCCTGCACCATTACCACAACCACCACCACCACTACCTCACCCACCACCGACGCCTCCGCCATCACTGCGCCGAGGCCGACAGGTTGGGCCGGCGGGGGAGGGGGGGAAAGGCGGCGCGAGATCTGATGAGATGAAGAGCGACGGCGCTCGCGGCGGTGGTCGCTGCGCCGCCGCCGCCATCGTCCTTGGCCCCGTCGCGTCGTCCCGGTCGCCGGGAATTGAATCGCCTGAGACTCGGATGCAGCTGGCTCCGTGTACTCTCCACGAGGATTCCTCAGCGCCGTGGAGGACGGAAGGCGCTGTGCGCACATTGCAGCAGGGCGAGAAGAATCTTGATTGTTGCGGGTTTTTGACGTTATGTGAAAGTCTTTCATGATTCTTACTTCCGCTGTAAATTTACAGGAACACAAATTGTCCTTATAAATCACACGTTTTAATCGGAAATTAATGTCACCGAGAAGTGAAATATTTATTAATTAGTTAATAGTTTTATGCACGACCGAGCCAGACAAGTAAGACGAAGAAGTACGACAATCACAAAGTAGTATCACTGAAATCCACAATAAATGACCATATCCTCTAGGTATACCAAAACGTATTTCGTGGAAATTCCAGGTGATATTACAAGTTATGTGACCTAGAAAAATGATAAATATTGTTGAATAATTTTCATTTCCGCTTAATTTTGTGATAGTGTAATCAGCAGAAAGCCGACAATGAAAAAATCAAATCGAAATAATACGATAGTGTGATATTAAGAAATATGATCGTCCCTCCCGAAACGATAATTTAAATTTAAAGCTTTTTTAAAAAAATTCAATAAATTTTTTTTTGAAAATTATATAAGTAAAACTAGACCCATATCAACTTTCAGCGGAAAAAACTACCCCGTGACAAAAAATACATTTAACTTACGAGACTGATGACCACAGCCGTTAACACTAATTAGTCAATCAATTATGACTTACTCAACACAAATTTTTTATTATTTTCTAAAGTTCTAATTTCGACAGAATGCCCACAATTGTGAAATAAACATTTATTATATATGTATCACGCCAAGTTTTGCATAATTTCGTATTTTTAGACAACAATGCGACTAGCCAATTGGGAACCCTGGCTCGATTTCTGGCTCACTTTTCAGAAATTGTATCTGCGTCAGAAAGGGACATTCCAAAGCGAAATTGAGCGCAAACAGTTGCAAAGGTATACCATGTATATTTTTACGTCATTTCAATTTCTAAGGTTGTTTAGTATTAAAAGGATATTAAAAGGTTATGTGGACGAACATTGATTGAATCGGTTTTTAACAAAACTTTCTCATCCTTCGTAATCCAAAACTTAGAAATCGCAAATGCTTGGCACACATCTTTTAGCGCGTGAGTGGAATTTCAAGAACGAGCTGACGGAAACTCAGGATCTGCAGAATCAGGAGAGCATAGAGCCTGGCAGATATGACATTCAAATGATAACGCCCCAAAGTCGGATTTGCCCGCTGGCGCAATTTGAACTACACTTTCTCAACGCGTAGTTCTGGTATATCTGAGAGCAAAATTAATCTGTACTGCTCATTCTTTTTACTCGAGTATTGAAGTTGTAAGACGGTAAACTGTTAAAACGAACTTACCAACCAAAGTTAAAATATCATCAAATAATGTATTGAGAACGTTTGTAATAGCATTGTAATATATTATCCATAAAGAAGCGCATTGAGTTTACACTTTTTTTAGTGTGTAATTGGAATGGAAATATAGATCAGTTTAATAAATTATTTCACTATTTTGAGTCGTATTAGTTCTGAAGAAAACGCACTAACTATAGTTCTTATTATTATCCAAGTAAGATCTGTTTAAGAGCAAGGCCATAAGTTATTCTGTGCCAAATAAGACGATACTAATATCCTATATTTTTCTTTCTTGATTTAAAATTTTTAATCGTTACTGAAACATCTTTCATCTGACGAAGCCATTCTCTACACATCAGTTGTCAAATAGGACTAAGACACCAGCTTTTACCTTCCGCATTTGCGTTGCTCTGATTGACCCGTTTGTCCGATCAGCGAAATGCATAATCACCCATTCAACGAGCACCCAGCGCGCGTCGTACCTCCCCCGTCCCCCCTCCACCTCAGCTGGGGCTTCAGATGTGATGTTCAGCTCCCTGCCGCTTCGCACAGTGAGCACGACTCATGGTCCTGTGGTCAAAATGCATTTCATTGCAAAAAATTCACTTTTAAATTCTCTAAAAATGAGTCGTCCATCACTTACCAAGGTAACTGTAATATTTTTAATTATTTTAAATATAATTTTATTGTTTCAAATGTATTCTGGAAAAGACGATATGTAATACTTTATGAACATTATTTTAAAAAACATATTGAAAACTTAGGCTCAAGGATTTAAACCTCAGTGTAGAGACACCTGAGATTTGCGGTTTGACCCTCGTATACTATGTTAACACTCCATCCGGGTAGTCGACATCATTAAAGTGAACGCGCTCTAGCAGTCTTGGTTTGAAGTGTCGCAGGTTTTTAAATCCCGTTTTATGTAAGGATGTTTGCTTATGTTGGTGTTTTTTGCCTTTAAACTCTTATCTTTTCATTCACGTCAAGCTTGGGAAGCTTGAGGTATTTCCCACGAGTATGTCTTTTGTAAAGGTGACAGTTTGAATCCTACGTAAGACATTGATGTCCTTGTCCTGAGATTTGCATGAATTCCTAGCACAACACGTATCACCTTCGAACCTCAAAATCGACTGAGGTATCACGGGTCATCAACTAATGTCACTGTAGTGACTGTGGTCGGAAGGGTTCGAGAACCGACAGAGATTGAATTTTCTAAAACATCTTGATAGCTAATTTCATCAATTCATTTCTTCTAATCGAATTCAGCTGCTGTCTGAGGAGAGTTTTGAAGACGGCTGCAGTAGTTTTCCGAGGTTTCTCCGATCTACAACAGTCAAATCCTGGAGCAGTACCCTAACAAATACGTCACTGCACGCGACTTTTCCTTCATCTTGATTGTTTTATTGTCTGACGTTCTTTATGTGCACTACATTGCCATGGATGTCCATTACAGGAAAGTACATTGCTTAGCTTGTCCCAGCTCGGAAGGTGCCCAGCTGATGGGAGATACCTGGATGGGAAGACTCTGACATCCGTCATGTAGGTCAGCGCCGAGTTTTCACTATCCAGCAGGAGAAAACACCGACCCTTTCATTGGGCAAATTACGTGTGGAAGGTATCTAAAAGCAATAGCTACAGCGTCACCGAGATGTATCCTGCCTCCCATCCTGTAAACTGCACCGACGACAGAACCGGGCCGCACTTCACGTAGATCGGACATCGTGTGTGCGAAACTCAAATTGAGTTTGTGAGCGCGCTTAGTGTCGTGGAGGGGATGCAGAAAGCTACCTGGGATACCGAACCTGGAGAAAAATAGTATGTCTGAGAAGGGGACCTAAGCAGACATAGGGTGCCCTAGGAGAGACTACTGCAGTATAATGACATTAAAACATAATGACGCAACTATGAAACGATCTGGGCTATCTAATAAGATAAGTATGCAAAAGGAGCAGAAAATAGACTTTTACAAAATTAGAATTGTGAAAGATTAGAATACGAGGTAGGGAAACTCACAATCGAGGCAGTTCCATATGTGTGTGAATGACAAATTGTTTACACCGATTGATTTCGATCAATAAAGACTTAATTACGAAAATACTTGGTGTAAATATTGCGTTAGAATTAATTTATCCAGCATTGAACACGCAAATTCGACTCCAAGGGCCCAAATCGAGACTTTTGCCCGCATGGACCTAAAGCGCGCCCAACCGTTCCGTGCCCGGAGCGCGCGAGAGTGACGAGAAATTTCTCGCAGGCAGCGAAGGAGACGACTCGCCCCACGGAATAACGACGCTGCGCCAGAGAAATAATAAGGAGTCTGCGACGCGTGGATCTCGCCTCTTAATTGCGCACCACCCTGCAGGAGCGAGAGAGAGAGGGGGAGAGGGAGAGAGGGAGAGGGAGGGAGGGAGAGGGACGGAGTGGGGGGAGCGGGAAAGCCCTGAAGAGGCGGCAATAGGAGCGGTAGTGAGGCGGAAGATGGCAAATGACGGCGGCGGGAAAGCAAGCGGGGGGTGGGGGGAGGAGAGGAGAAGGGGTGATGGGTGAGGCGGCAGCTGTGGCCCCGGAGCGGGGTGATTCGAAACGGCGCGAGGCGACGCAAGTCGAGAGGAATGAGGTAGCTGAGAGATGTAGGGAAAGTAGACGTAGGGAGATGAAGAGAAATAAGACTGCGTGCAAGTAATTTAGACGTGGAGCGCCTTGTTCATAAGTCCGCTGCTCTCAGACTACGTGCCGAGGGTATTCGGTTCGAGACACACGAAAGTTGAATGGGAGTTGAGATTCTTTTTTTTTCGTTTTGAAGAAAAACGAAGCATGAATGCACTAGAGTTAAATTTTCTTCTCAAATACTAATGAAATAAATAACTCAAACGTGTTAACGCAAGCAAAAATTCTTAGTGAATACATTTCGTATTCATTTCTCAACAGCATTAGTTGTTTATAATATATGAAGTTAGTAAATCTCAATGTTTTTCAGCGCATATAAACAATAGTCTGAAATATCTATGAGTGATTATAAATATATCGTGTTTCGTCATCAAGAAATCAAAGCTCGGTAAGTATTAAATTAAGTTTTAAGATCACTTTGAGCAAATTCGTTTATTTCTGAAGGAATCTAAGATCTCTATAAATTCTTTGGCTATTATGCACGTGCTATATGAAAACGATTTAAAATGTGTTATTGATAGTGATATTTTTTATTATTATTCTGATAGCAATAACGTTTAGAACATAATTCAAACATTCGTCAATAACCCAAAATTCACTTCATTTCTGACTCCCCACATTCTTAATAACCTATTTACCCAAAAAACGTCATCAGTACTCTTTCGACATCTTTGTGTACTTCCTCCTTGAACGCTAACACTACCGCCACACTAATAAAACATACCCAATACTTCACGTGTCTTTTCTATTGTTTTCACAACTTTAGTGCCACAATTTTCCCTTTCTGCATACTCTCAAAGGCCTCTACTACGTATTGGCATATTTTGTAACCCTCTTTTTCCCTATGATCACCTTTTATACGAGAAATGGAAGGAGTTTTTGTACTGTTAAAGTTTCTAAACGGTTACAGGTCAACTTTCGCGGTTAATTCTCCAGTACATGCTGCAAACTCACAGTGATTCAAAGAAGCAAGTAAATATTATCTTTTATCATACCGTGCTTTGCTGACCCAGAAAATATTTCTTGATCTCATCGTGATTTGCTGAAACAAGCAAATTTGTTCCTTAATCTTACAGTAATTTGCTGAACCACACAAATCTCCTCATCGATCTCTCCGTGATGTATTGAACCCTGCACGTTTATTACTCGACCTCACCGTGATTTTCCAAACAAGCCGTTTCCGACCTTTTTCTCTGCCGCGCCGCTAGAGTAGGCTTTTCATTGACAAGTACACCATCTCCCCGTGCGGCCCACCATTCACATTTCACTATGAAGTAAATCATTTGACTTTTAGTAATATTAACATTGATTGATGATAGTTTGATCTAGGTATTTATAACAATTGGAGGGAGGGAGGTGGCAGATCAGTGAGCTGCATTGTTGTGGAGCAATGTAAATATTGACTTCCGCCATCACCTATGCTTTTCGGGTAAATCTAACAGGCCCCTTGCGTGCCTCTAGGGATCGGCGTATCCCAAGTTAGGATGTAAACCAACCAAATCCTCTCCTTGAGTCCCTGTGATTTGCTGAACCAATAAAATCTCTTCCTTGATATAGTGGTGATTTCCCAATCCAAACAAATGTGCTTGATCTCGCTGGACCAAGTAAATAATTTCCTTGGTCTCTCTGAAGATGACTCTTTTGGGAACCGAATAACGATAGGCCTGGGTTATAGGCGCAGCACGCCGACTCGGAGATCCAACACGACCAAGTAAACATCAGCCGATGCAGTGGAAAGAAGGAAACATAGACCACGTACCAGGCAGGATTGATCGCGTGAAAAAAGTTTGTATAACTCCTCGGGTCCTTTTTTCGCAATGATTGTAAGGCAATATCATAGAAGTAGACTATGAATTTAGATAGTTATTGGTAAATAATAGTTCGGATATGGAGAGGCAGTTTTGGTTTATTTAGAATCGAGTCAAAGGAAGGCACAATGGGACGTCACTAAATATATCTTCAAATTATAATGTTCTTGGTTAAGAGTAAAATTGTAATTAGAAACCATTGATCACAAGCTAGGCACTAATGTTTTTTTAAAGAAACTAGTCTACTTTGTAGCGAACAGTTCTTGAAAAAATGCATTGCTGATACCACGGGATCTACTTTAAAATGTTCTTACCCGGCCTTCATTCCATAATACCTCTTGATAAATAATTAAGTAACATTCGGAAAATGAATCATTAGAATATTTTTCAGGTGGTAGATTACGTAAACCCAACGTTTTGAATTCATCATTATTAGTTCTATGTCTAAAGATTATTAGGGAGTTAGAACATAATGAACTTTTGTTTCCCTGAATAACTGATGACGAAAACTAACTACATTGTCTCATAAACGGCAAGAATGTGGCTGAAGACCCCATGTCCTAGCTCATGTTGCCGGTTTTTACCAACATAGTGACGTACTTATACGGGCGAAATAATATTCCTTCTTTAGAGAGTAGAGAATGAACAAGCAAACCAACGTACAAGATTAATCAAATCATTTTTGCAGCAGATTTGCGAGAATGTTTTGCAAAGCCAATTTCCAGCAGACATCCTTGATACGTACTTTTTTATCTGGATTTCCCGGCGCCTGACTATGGCAGAGGCGCTCACACTGCCAGATCTGGACGCTTCGTTAGTGGGAAGAGCTCGTACCCGATTCCAGGCAATATAGTATAACGCGTTTGAAATATGAGTGGACTCTGGGGAAAGCCCGCTCGAGGACCAACATGCAGCAACAGTCTAAATTTGCATTGCATTGTATCGTTCGTATTTACTTCGGCCTGCTGTACAATGGGCATAAACAAGAGTGGTGCGGCCTCAGCTCGCAGTTGGCTCGCTTCGAGCGAAAACAAACATTGCGAAATGTGGCTATCCTCATCGGTATTGCAAATTGAATCGCCTGAAAACTGTAACTGCGAGGCATTCCAGGGAGTAGTATCTTGATACGTGCGTGACTGTAACTGAAATAATGACTCGAGAAAGTTTGAGAGATTTGGGCGGAGCTTTAGAAATGCATTACAGTCTGATCCAAATTGGCATCATTATTTTAAAACTTCCTTTAATTGGTTTATATAATACAGTATGACAATGTGTACACACAAAAATAATTTTTGAAATTGCGTTTTGACCTATTTACTTGTATTATGGTTATAAACGTTCTGAAATGTATCTTCATTGTTTTCTAATTCAAAATACAAGGTTAATCATATGATATGTCATAATTTAGACTTGATCACTATGATGAAAGTGTTCAAATTCATGTATAACTAATAATGTCTTTTTATAATTTCTTGATACCAAATGAAAGCATCTTGTACCGTGGGAAATACAATTTTGATGCTGAAATATTAGCGAAAATAATCAAATGTTCAAGAAGTTCTTACATAAATAAATACTGGTGAATAATGCGCTTTTTAATTCGTTAATTGACTTTTTAAATAAATAATTGAATTATTTTCTGTGATCATTCGTGTTTACAGTAGTGTTAGATATAAACATTTTTGTATGTGATCTAAAAGAAAAATTGATTAAATTATCAAAATGCAACACCATGAGGTTCGAGACACAGTGGGCAATAAATTTAAAAAAAATTACTTTTCGCTGAATACATTGCATCACATTTGTGCATCACTGGTGTTAAATTATGACATCTGTCAATGCTTTATCGCTCCAAAGCATCGTTTCTGACATATCACCCATTTTATGCATTCCTTCGTTCTAAATACATGCTAATAAATACTCTTTCCAGTCTTTTGCAATTTATATACAGCTGCATATAAAAGGCAAATGAATTTCTATCTACGTAGAAGCTACACATCCATGGATATACACACGTAAGATAATGTTCAGTCGTAAAAAGTACAGGAAAATCAATATTGTAGGCTGTTTCATATATCACTCAATCCTGTCACAGACATGAGTAGTAACATGTAACCATGGTTCATAATGTGGGTCATGCATTTTTTTAATATACGTACGTATATATTTGTAACTTTTTAGATACTCTGAAGTAGCCCATGAACGTGTTGCTACTCGCAGAGCTATTATTTCTTTGAGAGGAATCCATTTCGATATAATGCAGGCTACTTGATGAGCACTAGAATACTTGCAGATTTCTCTCTAAATCGGAGTTTCCAAATCATTGCCGAATTCCTTATGAAAATTGTCGTTGTAGAGAACAGAAAAGCGCGAGGATCAAATGGAATAACTCGGGCAAGCCAGCAAGGGCAATGTTGAATAACGACCGCACATTTCATCGGTTTTGTTTTGTGATACATCTTCTCCTTCTTCCGTTTCAAGAAAGTTTTCTTTCACATCTCTTTTTGTCATCAAAATCATATTCTTACATGTTTCGTTCTTCTACAACTTTTCGGTAGATGTAACAATCAGGTGGATCTGACCAACGTTTGATTGGTTAGACAATTATCTTCTATATGGGAATACAAACATTTCATTACTGAGCTAATCAATTCCAAATGGACGGAAAACTGCTAGGATAATATCAATCTAAATTCCAATAAAGTCGCGTCACGGGAATAATAACCTGAAGGATCTAGTTTCAAACCCTAGCTTATCCGAATGTCCTATGCAGGACGATTCTTAGAAGGACTTTTTAACCTCATCTTAAAAGCAGCGCCAACTTTTATTGTCATGATTAGCGGTAACTCTTGGGAAAACGATCCGCTGAAGCATGGACCTTACCACGTCATCTTCTGTTCACTTTTGTAACAAGTAAGACGTCAGGCAGGCCTGTTAAATCTAACACAGAGGGCCATGTAAATTAGTAGTAAAAAAACACAAACGACAATACCCAACCTAGATCTAACCTCAAACAGGTGTATGTACGCTACCAAGGGTAAAAAAATACATTTCTGCACAATGTTCCAAGTAATGATGTGAAGATGGGGACGGCGCCGTGGAGTCAATGGGCGTCAGCTGGCGCGAAGGCTGAGGGAGGGGGTGGCCGAAGGCCTCACCATGCGCCCCGTGTTCCGACACAAATTATCGTCCCTTGGCCTGCCCCCAGCAGCAGCATGATGCATTGGCCTGCGTGAGCCGGGCTGCAGCAAGGCGTTACGAGGCAGGACGGGATGAGGCGGGGCCGAACGAGGAGGTGGGGGGGCGGGACGGATGGAATGAGACGGAACGGGGAGGAGGGAGGTGGTGAGTATCGCAGCGGGGCAGGGCGGAGCCGGGCGGGATGGGGCAAGGGGAGATGGAATGGAGCGGGACGAGGAGGCGAGGCGGAGCTGGGTGGAGCGAGGTGAGGAAGAGCGGAGAGGCGCGGGGCGGGGCGAGGGTAGGTGGAGTGAGGAGGGGCAATGTTTCAATTTTGTAATAATGTACTTTAATTCTAATGGCTAGACGTAAGAACAGGGAGCAGACCCTTCGACCTAAGCCACGTGTTCTTATAATAATCTCATTATAATCATCATAATCATAATCATTATTATTATTATCATTATTATTATTGTTATTGTGTTTTTTTCTGTTGATCCTGATTAAATGTTGTAGATGTTAGTATCACGTTGATTTGGACCATATAGGATCAATCTTAGGTAGATTCCGGAAATTAAGACTAATAGTTTATATATACTTATCAATATATCAACGTTTCGCACATTTTGCATGGGTCTTGTCAACAGTAATATATCAACTTGACAATAGCGTTTTACATAATAAAAACAACAGAATACAAAAATATTGAAATATTATTCACATTTGGTGTTTACATCAAATACAAATTACATGAGTTTCTAAAAACCTTGAAGGTGGCATCCAACTTAGTGGTTACATTAATTGATGTGTCAGTTGTGGTGGGTTGCACTAGATACGTTAAGAAGCGGCAGTGTAATACTGTAAATTCAGGGCATCATGGAGTGAACAGTGTGATTGGCAAAAGTATGCATGGAAGAGAGTAGACTACATTACATTGATCCTCTATTTTGGATTTTTCTTTTTGTTCGTCGTATAAATGACTGGTCTTTTTTAAATTGTAAAACAATTGATAACAGTAAAGTTAAGGTCTACTTTAGAAAATACGATTTAGTCATTGTATTTTACAACTTGAAGAAGAGTATTATTTCTATTATTATTATTATTTCAAACTACAAACTTCTCTAAAATGATATTAAAAATTATGTACGTTACGTACCACTATTGGCCATGCGCGAATTCTATTGTTTTCACAAAAAATAATAATTGTTATATTGACATAAATGCACGCATCTCGTCATCGATTACATTAACATGCAGTGTGTAGTGATTACTGCATCACAAGTGAAACGATGTACAAATAAAAATGAAAGGAAGCGTTAAAAGCAATCATGTAATTCAAATTCATGATATGTTAACAGTAAAGGATTGCTCAGGCATGATCACTGTTGGAAGTGCTTCGTACGCTAAACGATTCGCGTGCTATCGGTCCCTTCGAAGTTGAAAGAGAAATATTTGTAACAGAATCCCTCCCGCATCTTCTATTGGCGTTTTCTTCTCCATTTCATTCACAAATATATAACTTCTCGACATTGGAGTGATTTAAGAAGAAGGAAAGCAGAAAAAATTAGTATATCCCATATAGTTTAACTCGTTTCTTTACAAGTAAGCATGCAAAAAGTGCTAATATCCTGTATACTATAATATTCTCATTTTTAAGTGACATTATAAGGTAATGTGTGTAAACGGAATCTACAGAAAAAAGTCTGTTAAGAAGAATCTGCATCTGCGTTAGCTCCCTCTATAATTTACCTACATCAGTTATAGCAAACCCGTCAGGTGGATCATGGACAGCGTGCTAGCTTTTCGAAGTGCGATCGCAGATTCGATTACCGTCGGAGCAAAAAAGGAGCTGTAGCTTTCTAGTATAATCGTCTCAGTTTCTACCGCTCCGTAACAAAAAATAAAGCTCAGGCAGGGTAAGTATGCTATATACGGAGATGAGAATACGTTGTGCTCAACACTTCACTCTTTTACTCACGCCTGGATAATAAATAAAAACAGCGCCGGGTCTACGAGTAGCTTAAAAAAAGTCGGATTAATCCGATTACAATGCCAAATGCTCATACATACATTCACACACATACATACATACATAATACATTAGATTCCACCCACTTACATAATTCACACATACATTGAGATCCACACATACATAGAATCCACACATACATAGATCCCACATACATAGATCCACACATACATAGATCCAACACATACATAGATCCACACATACCATAGATCCACACATAATAGATCCACACATACATAGACCACACATACATAGATCCCACACATACATAGATCCACACCATACATAGATCCACAACATACATAGATCCACAATACATAGATCCACACATACATAGATCCACACATACATAGATCCACACATACCATAGATCCACACATACATAGATCCACACATAACATTGAGATCCACACATGTACATAGATCCAGCACATACATAGATCAACACATAACATAATCCACCCACATACATAGGATCCACACATACATAAGATGCCACACATACAATAGATCCACACATAATAGTCCACCACATACATTTAGATTCCACACATACATAGATCCACACATTACATAAATCCAACACATACATAGATCCACACATACATAGATCCACACATACATAGATCCACACATTACATAGATCCACCACATACATAAGAATCCACACATACATAGATCACACATACATAGATCCACACATACAGTAGATCCACACATACATATCCACACATACATAGATCCACACATACAAAGTCCACACATACATAGATCCACACATACATAGATCCACACATTACATAGAATCCACAACATACATTAGATCCACACATACATAGATCCACACCATTACATAGATCCACACATTACATAGATCCACACATACATAGATCCACACAACAGTAGATCCACACATACATAAGAGCCACCACATACATAAGATCCACACATACATAGATTCAACAACATACATTTGCCAGCAAGATATCTAAGAGATCAATGCGATTGCCTCCCATCGTGCTCCCTTTATGCTAGGAAGCATCTATCTAGAGGCAAAAACCGGCGATCTTAGGATGCGCCTTCCCCGGCGTCGTGTTTAATCACTTTGTTTTCGCCTTCCCACTGGAAAAATAAAATCTCGACTCACCAAACCCTCACACGTCAACGAAGGGTCGGAAAGCAACGAGAAAGAGAAATTTCTTTGTTGTAAAAAGCATCTTTAACCTAATTAGGTAAAGCAAAGATTTATATCTTAATACAATTTCCCGATAATTAATGAATGCATTACAATGTGACCAAGTGTTCTCACTACTTGCGGACACGGAACAATTAAAATGACAAAACAGAATTTTCATTCTATAAATATATTTCAAGAGCTCCAAAAATGCGAACAGAAATGCCTTGCCTAATGTTTATTTACAATTGTAAACCGCTACGAATTTGTTAAGGTTATATATTATTAATAAAATTCAAAGTTTATAATTTTACCTTTTTTAAACTTTTATTCAGGATTAAGTAATGTAAAAAAACTGATTTTGTTAGAAATTCATGTATGCCATAGTTCTATTAAATAAATTCTGGAATGTAAATAGTTAACAATCATAGATTTGACTAAAGGCACGCACCTTAGTAGATTTCATTGCTGCTCTTCAATAAAACTACATCTTGTTTTGCTTTCTTCGTTATCATCAGTCCATCAAAAATATATACAAAAGTGATTTTCTTGTGGAGAAAGTTTAATTTGATGTAGGAAAGCCAACACCTATGAATCATTATCTTGTTCCGTTACCTCAAATGTAAAAAGAAGGTGATATCTTAAAAGACAATGAAAAATTTTATCGAATATGTCCGTTGAAAATACTTTTTAAGATATTTTTAATTGAATGTGTATATTTGTGATGTAATTTTTATTGACCCACTTCATTCTTCTTATTGTAAAGCGTTGTGGGATGTTCCCATTCAGATTCTAAACATGAATATACAAACGTTTTTCTCAAAAATCATTTATAGGGCGAGAAGAGGTATTTCACTTCCGTTCTCAATAAAAACGCTTACAAATGCTTCCGAGCATTCCACTAATTCCGGTTCGTCCATCAATGTCCTCCGCTCGAAAACGTAATTTACAACAGATTCCCGTCCTATCTCTCGCTTCCCTTCTGCAGTCGCATTTCTGCGCAGCCCAAGTTCCATTCTGGAGGAGCAGCGTCGCCCGCATTTCGCAATGGAGGGGAGGCGACGTCGGGAGCCGGTAGGCGGGTGGACGAGGAGACGGGAAATGCAGTTGCAGAAACGAAGGAGGCAGGAGTGAAGCAAAGGACAGCGCGAAGACAGATATGATGTAGTGGGATTGGGTAGAGGTGAAGGCGGAGGTGAAGATGGAGCGGGCAGATGGCGGTGGCTGAGACGCGCAGCGTATATGGAGCGAAACGGTTTTAGCGATGGACGTGGGTAGTGGACGGGGAGGCGGTAAACTGTGGAGGCAAGCGGAGTCGGGGGGATGCGATAACGGTAGTCTGTGGCGGTGGCGAGGCGATAACGGTAGTTGTGGCCAGGGTGGCGATAACCGGTAAGGGTGCGTGTGGCGATTAACGGTAGTGGTGTGGGCTGGCGATAACGGTAAGTGTGGCGGTGGCGATAACGGATTGGCGTGGCGATAACGGTAGTCGTGGCGGGGGGTGGCGATAACTGTAGTTGGTGGCGGAGTTGAGCGATAACAGGTAGTCGTGGCGGTGGCGCACTAACGGTAGCTGGTGGCGGTCCGGCGATAACGGTAGCGTGGTGCGGTGGCGATAACGGTTTAGGTCGTGGACGGACGTAGGCGGGTGGCGATAACCCGTAGTGGTGCGGTTGGCGATAACGGTATTGGTGGCGGTGAGCGATAACGGTAGTGGTTGCGGTGGCGATAACCGGATGATGGTGCGAGTGCTAGATAAGCCGTAGTGCGTGGCGGTGGCGTAACTAGGGGTTACTTGTGGTCCGTGGGCGATAAACGTTGTGGTGGCGTGGCGAGAACGGGTAAGTGGTGCGTGGCGATACGTAGTGGCGTAACGTAGTGGTGCGGTGGGCGATAACGTAGTGGTGGCGGTGGCGATAACAGGTAGTGGTTGGCGGTGCGATAACGGTTAGTGGTGGCGGGGGCGATAACGGTAGTGGTGGCGGTGGCGATAACGGTAGTGGTGGCGGTGGCAGAGGCGACGGTTATGGTTTCGAAGAAGGCAGCAGTAGCAGTAGCGGTGGAGGTGGAGGTGGAGGTAAACCCAAAGGCGTCGGAGGCAAATTTGGAGATGGTGGTGAAAGCGACGACTGAGGCAATGGTACAGATGGCCGGGGCGGCGGAGACAAAAGCAGAGGCTTAGTGGGAGGAGAGACATATTTATAGGCACTGGCGGTGGCTGGTGAGGATGAGGTAAACACAGCGAGAGAGATGGAAGCTGGTAAGCTTCTGGCAAACGCCATAGTGGGAGATGTAGGGTTCATTTAATTAATGTGTTGTGTTTTTGAAAGTTTCATCTGACCATTATTAGGTAGGTGCGTCACTTTATATCATAGAGATGGCATATTTCCTCCTCCGCTAGAACCTGAGAGATCTCGCTGAGATTTCCCTCTCCCGGTATCTCCGTCAGGGAGCATCGTGTCAGCCAGAAAAAGCTGTAAGCCGTTGATTGCCATCCGATATGTGAGGTGTGTAAGGTATTTAGTAAGTGTGAGAGTAGATGAATAAGCAGGAAAGATCGCCTACGGTCCGTGGCCCGTTTGTTAAT
Source organism: Gryllus bimaculatus (assembly GCA_017312745.1). Lineage (NCBI taxonomy): Eukaryota > Metazoa > Arthropoda > Insecta > Orthoptera > Gryllidae > Gryllus > Gryllus bimaculatus. The sequence goes on from BOPP01000019.1 coordinate 12,886,709, forward strand.
GTGCCTTGTTATGTGCCTTACCACATTATTACCATTATGGGTTGGAGAACTACTAAAATGTAGCAAACAGAGCTGCTTTCTAAAATTCCCCTCCAGTTAGTAGGTGTCATCGATCGACCTAATGACACAAATTCGATATAGCCGGAACTCTGAGACTAGGGAATCCCAGCCAGAATCGCAGCAGAGATGACAGTTGTTGGCCACAGCTAACCCCAACCTGTCGAAGGACGGCGGAGGCGACGGCGGCGGAGGCGACGGCGGAGGCGACGGTGGAGGCGACGTCGGAGGCGACGTCGGAGGCGACGGCGGAGGCGACGGCGGAGGCGACGGCGGAGGCGACGGCGGAGGCGACGGCGGAGGTGACGGCGGAGGCGACGGTGAAGGCGACGGCGGCGGTGGCGACGGCGGCGGAGGCGACAGCAGGGAAAAGCCGCCGGCAGCGGCGCCTGGCGCGCGACTGCATTAATCCGGTGCGTGCTTTTATTAAACGCGCGACGCGTCTGCTTTGTCTGCGTCGCGACGCCCGATGCGGAGGCAGTGGCAGATGCCGCGCGCGATGTTAGCATGTGGCCTGCTTTACGTTTGGAGTCAAGCAAAGCTTTCCAGCTTACATTTGGCCATGACTAACGAAAGGTACTAAAATACAGGTATTTGTAGATGGCTATTTTGTGATATCTGTTAATATACTTGTAGAATATTTTGTGTTCAGTTATGTTTATTTTGTAATTTATGAGAGGCCTCTTACCGAAAGTCCTGTAAGTGTGCTGCGTCTGGATTGTTAATTATTCGCCATTTCTTAATCAAACAGATTTGAAATGAGAAAAATAGAAGTTATCAGATTATGACTCTGGAAACAGATTTCTGCACAATACGTGCTACATTAAAATCGCACGTAACTCGGAAACGATACGTTGATGTTTATTAAAACTATCGTGACCTATTTCTGACGGGGATACAGTTTTGTGTGCACATGTGAGTTTTCTAAGGGCACGAATTTTGATTGAATATTCGAGGCAAGAACGGAATCGATGCGATAGGCGAGTTATATTACTTAAGAAGTATTCTACAAATGCAGTCCATTTTGAACATTGGTTTACATTTTTGGACATTTAGCTCTTCGGAGAACCCCTACTAACAAGCATGGGTGGTAGATAGAGCAATAATTGAAAATCTATGCAAAATTAAATTGAAGGAACTGAAAAAGAAATATTATTCCACGATATAATCAAAGTGACTATTTGAATTTCTGTCAAATTTGATCTCGCTGATTTGCAATAGTAGAATATTTACTTGTTCCCAACACTAGGCGTAAAGCTGAAATCTGTTATCTGGCAAGCATCTCGTGCGAAGATGGGACATATTTTAAAACAATTTACAAAGTGGGAAATGTTCGCACCTGACCAGGGGCGAATATTGGTACGGGTCCTAGAACTATTTATTATTAAACAAACACATTTCAATTCGAATGGAGAATCTTTAAAAAAAACATTCATTGAAACGGGCATTCTTTTATTAAGTTTTAAAATCTTTATTTCACAATTCTTGTATTTTTAAATTGAGTTACATTGTCTTGAGTTAAAAATGAAATTGACATCTCTCTTAAAGGTACGTTTCAGCGCCTTTCTATAGTAAATACTGCTGTCGTCCTTTGTATGGTGTGAGTCAGTAATTGGCTTTAACACAGTTCCGATAATCCGTTAACACAGTTCTGTTAAGTGCACCCGGGCAAGCATACTGTTCATGTGTAACAGTATGACCATACTTATTCATCACTTGTTTTGTTTATGAATGCTTCTATCCAAGTTGGTTGTGCTTGTAACCAGTAAAACAACTTTTAATTATTCACCTACACCTAAATTTGAAAGCACGCTCCATTGCTGATAATTGATATTCAATATTTGTTTATACCGCATTACAATAGTTTGTTCCCTCCCCCATTCGCACCATTCGCGTATGTCACACATGCTTAGAAGCACTTGACGCCCGGTTAGAACGCTCCAAGTCCACTGACCCCTTTCGCAGCCGCTCAGCCACACATCACAGCACTCATCGCTCTCTGGCGCTTCCACTCCTCGTCCATCCCCCTATCCATCACCCGCCGCCTCCCCTCCCCCTAATTCACACTCTGTCGTCCCGACGGCCTGTCAGGCTGCCTGCGCGCCTGTCCCGCCCATTCAACCACCCGCCCACCCCTCCACATCTCCCTCCCGCTCGTTTTCTCGACTACTG